>JARHVA010006685.1:822500-854109 GCA_037957365.1 Torreya grandis | reverse complement strand
TTGAGCATTAAATTGTACGTATCAATGTGTATGCATCTAAATTCACTCACTCCATTTAATGTCAATAATATTATTATTAGTCGACACTAATTCCACTTATCTAATTTATCCCCTTTCATCCCACTAATTTATGACCCCTTTCTAATTATTTATCTATATCTCCCCTTCATTATTTTTCCATCTAATAACCTTATCCATCCCCACCAATCAATTAATTAATATCTTAAATCTATATTATCTTATCCTAATCCCCATTTTATCTATTATTTATAAAAATTAAATTCTGATGGCCCACCTACCCACCTACACTAGCCTATTCTTTAGGCTCTCTTACACCCCTAGTCCCTAATGCCTATCTAATCCCATACCTAATTATAATTAGTCCCTATGAGGATTATATAATTATCTAATTCTAAAATTCTATATATTTTTCACCCCTCCTCTCTAGAAACTATCTAAATCTAAGAGGCTTCCAAGAATACTCCCTAATGCTTGATATTCCCAATCCAACTTTGAATCACAACCATTGATCTTTCCCTCCTCTTTATATTTAAAAAAACCCCATTCCTCTATTGGAGCTAATTATGAATCATCTAGAAAATCCCATGTCCAATTATGAAAGTGATCAAGTCTAGTCTCCATGCCAATCTAATCCATCATCAATAGTCCATGATCATGCCAACATAATGTCAAAATTTTGAGTCTAAGATAATCAATCCAATCCTCTTGTTCTCATATTCTATTTAATCATAATTTAGAGTGTTTAGCTTTAGTACTATAATGTTGATTTGAATTGTTAATTCATCTATTGCATTTAATTATAATAGATCTAGATCTTACTTAGGTAGTTTGATGTTTTAGTAGATTTAGATTACTACAAAGTGGTACATCCTAAGATGATAAACACCATTTTTAGCTACCTCAGAACACTTACTGTATATACTATTTATATATATATATAGACTTTTCATTTATAAATTGTATCTAGTTGTATATTTTTATGATTTAAGGTATTTCATTCCAACAAAATAGCAACATACTCATTTAAGAAGCTTTTTAAATAAGGCATTTTGATGATTAATAGGTACATCCCCAGATGGTCAATTCTATTTTCAACTATCGACTCATTTGGAAAACATTTATAAGGCATTTTGTGACTGATTGGTCCATTATATGATAACCAAGATCATTTCCATCTATCACAAGAACACTTTATATTTATATAGTATGTCTATAAATAGATTTCCATATATTATTATATACTAGACTTGAATCTTTTTATATATGTCTTTAGATATTAAGAATTATATTTGAGACAAAATTTTATAAATAGATAAGGAAACTAAGGTGGAGATTTTTAACAATCCTCATTACAAATGATTAAAGCATTGGGGGAAAAAATATCTTAATGAGAAGAGCACCTAAAAGGCATCCAAATTATGTGCTTGATTCAAAATATGTCTTGTATAACCCTATTTCATTAGAGGTGTCATTTCATCTCTTGTTGCCACACTATGTGGCACTAAAATTTTTGACTTGTGAGAAACAACTGGGTGACCTTGAGCATGATCAAGAAATAAACCTCCTTGCATCAAACAAGTTAGTAAAGTTTGTGGCCACTAAATTAGCCTCATCTAGTACATGAAAATTTAAGATCAAGCCATTTTACAATGTTAATCTAAATGAACCAAAATGTGATAACAATTAAACAGTGAACATGATGGTGCCACAACAAACTATATTATAAAAGGCATCTCATAAAAAAATACTAGATTCACAAATCCTTTAGTGTTTATTATCACGAATTTGGTTGAGTGTTAACTCATATCAGACTCTCCCTAACCTTGTAAGTAATCCCTAAGCATATTTGGTCAATCCTTGACTTATATGAGTCCCAACAAATTAAACTTGATGGTCTCCTACCATGGGTTTTGGATCATATCTAGGGGATCATCAGAATTACAAAAATGTTCAATAATCTATTACAAGACATACAATGAAAATTATAGAAGTTCAAATATGAAAATATAAGTAAAATTATCATCATGGAACTTTGGAAATGATGATAATGATTTATAAGTAATAGGCTCTTGCATAATAATTGGAGTTTCATCCATAGTTTTTGGAGATGTAACATCATCAAATTGTCTTTAAATAGGGATTTGACTCCTTAATTTAATTCACCTCCCCCTTGCCTTGGAATACCTTTGAGATAATTTAATTAAGCAATTTAGTTACCTATGAGGGTGAGTCACCTTTCTTGAATTTACAGACTAATATTTGGAGATGAATTTAACCCCAAAATGGTAATTAAAATAAGTGACAAAATCGTACCTAGTAACTCAAAGCCCTCTTAGGAAAGGATTTTGTGTGCTTATTTAAATTAATATGGTTATGTGAGGGGATAAGCAATCTACCTCAAAACACTTACTATATATATTATTTCTATATATAGACTTTGATCCATTTATAGATTGTATCTAAAGGTAGATTTGTATAGTTTAGAGAATTCCATTCCAATAAAATAACAACAGACTCATCACAATAAATTACACTTGATGGGTCTTCTACCATGGGTTTTGGATCACATCCAAGGGATCAAAAAAATTAGAAAATGTTCAATAATCTTCTAGAAGACCATAGTACAATGAAAATTATAGAAGTTCAAATATGGAAATAGAAGTAAAATTTTCATCATGGAACTTTAGAACCCATGGTGATGATTTAGAAATAATAGGCTTTTACATACTAAGTGATGTGTCATCCAATTTTTTTATGATGTAACATTATTAATTATTAGGAGAAACAAATGGACTTGGTGGTATAATAGTAGGCATACACATTGGAATAGATGGTGTCTTTCAAACATATTTGTCCACTTTAAATTTTTATCATATTTCTAAACCAAAAATTCTTCTAGGTCACTTATAATTTTTTTAGCGCCATTATTTTTAAAAAAAAAAATTATATTGCAATCACCAAGATAAAACCTAATCACCCACAACTGAACTCCTTATACAGTGATTACAGATGCCCCTTGATTGAAACCAAAAAAGTAATTTTAACGTAGATATTGTGCTAATGATTTAAAAATAATAGGCTCTTGCATAATAGGTGGATTTTTAATCACATTATTTGAATATGTAACATAAGAAAATTCTCTAACTCATTAATTTTTAGCCCCCCCTAGGAATACCTTTGAGATAATTTAATTCACCAATTCAAATACTTGAGAGGGTAAGTCACCTTTATTGAACTTACAAAATAATATTTGGGGATGAATTCAATCGTAAAATGGTAATTAAAATAAGTGACACAAAATAATACATAGTAACTCAAAGACCTCTTGATAAAGGATTTTGTGTGCTTATATAAATTATGGTTATGTGAGGGTATAAATAGTCTACCTCATAACACTTACTATATATATATTATTTCTATATATAGACTTTCCATTTATAGATTGTATATAAATGTAGATTTTTATAATTTAGTGAATTTCATTCCAATAAAATAGCAACATACTTGTCATAATAAATTACACTTGATGTGTCTCTTACCTTGGGTTTTGGATCACATCTAGGGGATCATCTAAATTAGAAAATGTTCAATAATCCACTAAAATATCATAGTAAAATGAAAATTATAGAAGTTCAAATATAGAAATAGAAGTAAAATAATTATCATGGAACTTTGGAAATGATGGTAATAGTTTAGAAATAATTATTAGGCTCTTGCGTAGTAAGTCAAATTTCATCTACATTTTTTAAAGATGGAACATTATTAATTATTAGGAAAAACAAGTGGTGGTGCTATAATAGTATGTATACACATTGGAATAGATGGTATCTTTCAAACATATATTTCCACTTCAAAATGTTATCATATTTCTACACCTATAATTCTTCTTGGTCACTTCTAATGTTTTTAGTGCTATTGTAACAAAAACAATTTTCCCATTACAATCATCAAGAGAAAACCTAATCACCCACAAATATGCTTGTTATCTATTGAATACATATACCCCCTAATCGAAACCAAGGGAATTGTAATTTTGATGTAGTGACTATGATAAGAGGCTATCTCTATACACGTAGAATGCAAGCCATTTTGGACTAAAAATTTTCATGGTGATTCAAATCCTGATAGGTTTGCACCAAAAATTATTTTAGATGAACTTATTTTGACATTGCCATGAATTTTGAGTAACTAGTAGATTTAATTATTGATTTATACTTTTTCGCTTCACATAACCCCTCTTACTCCCCCCCCCCCCCCTCCCCCACACACAAATTATATTAGTTATTAAATAAATATAATTGACATATAATATATACCATAATATTTTTATATATTAAACTAATTAATTATATATTAATATTATATATAAATTATATATTTTTTAAAATATATTTTAATATTATTATATCATATAGTATATATGTTAATATAGGTTATAAATAAATATTATATATTATATATTTTAGTATAATACATTTCAATACATCTATATATTGTTAATAGTTCATAGATAATATTATATTTTTAATAAATTTAAATGAATTTGTATGCCTTTAACGTATTGTATAATGCCATGTAACATGAAAATGGGCTAAGTTTCTACTTCATTTAATAGTATGGGGTCAAAATGCAATCACTGGTATAGATTTGAAATGTTTTAGTGCTTCACCATGTGCATAGTAGATGAGGTAGATTAATTTGAAGAGAAAAGCTATCGAACATTAATAATGTTTGGTAGTCAATGGGCATTAAAATAAAAGTTATAATCACATATTAGAATGTCTAAATCACGTATCACAAAGCATAAAATTTGGTGTTAATGATGAAACTTGGCATGGGACATAGTGTAGCAAAGAAGATGGAAAATTGATTCATTTTAAGTAGTGAAAATGATTAATTTTCTAGGTTCCTTAGTTGATTAATCATAAGTATTAAATTTGATGTTGTAGATGACACTTGGCATGGGATAGTTGGTAGTAAAGCAGATAGACAATAAATTAATTTTAAGTAATGTGAATGATTAAATTTGTATCCCTTTGAACTTAGGTATAAAAAGTATATGAACTATTAAATTACATACAAATTATACAAAGGAATTGAGTCTATTCTACTTTACAAAATGACCATCAAATTTTAGTTAACCATTAAGTATTTTGAGCTATCATTTAAATTAGCGACACACAATTATTCTATTGAATAGACTCAAATTAATCTAAAGTACCAATGAATATATATCCCAGTGAGTTTATTTCTCCACTTGAATCCTTTAGTTTATTTCTCCAATCTATTAAGACTAGAATGATTTCTTACAAGCTTCAATTTTGAAGTCTAACTATGATATGTGTTTCTTGATGTTTTTGACTATAGGTGTTACAAAGTGAGCTAGAGATGTGTTGGTAGTTTTTTAAAAATGCATGTATTCATGCACCATGGCTAAATATAAGATTTTATGCAAACTATGAAGTATCTATGCTAAGAATAGTCAATTATGATCAATAACTAAACTAAAAACTAACCTAAGATAGATATTTACAATGATAATTAAGTTAAAATGATTTGGTTAAAAAAGAAGAAAAAGGAAGGGAAGGGAAGAAATAAATGTTGCTTATCTTCATTCCAAACATCATGAAAAAGATTAGATTTCATCTAGACATGCACTTAACCAATGTGTAACATGAAGTAGAATAAGCTCAAGTCCTATTACACATCAGACAAGCTTCTAATGAATGTGGAAATAATGCAAATAAGAACCTGGTTCAATTTAAAGATTTACCCTATAGGCAAATAAAATTAGCCCAAATGCAAGAAGAGTAAGAAAATGAAATGAACCTAATGACTTTCAATAAACCTAGAATTGGCACAAGTTAACAACTCTAGAATTAAAGGTGCACACCAAAAATTTATAGGAACCATTCAAATATGGACTTTAGAACAAATAAGTAATAGATAAGCCATAATAATAATGAAAAGAAGCAAAAACTAGATAATCTTTGTAGAATTCCTTGCTTATATTAATTGCTCCAATTTTACAAAGTAATTTTGGCTCTAAAAACTCCCCCTTCTTTACAATTTACAATGCTCCTTTTATAATATGCAAGGAGTCATGTCGGCTAGTGTTAACTAATTAAAAAATTATAGGTGTAGGGATAGTTGTCCTTTCCACAAATATTCTAGAAATACACTAGACTTTACCAATAGACTGATCTATAGGCAATGTGTTTTAAAAACATCACATGCATTTATAAATAGAATATTTCACTTTTAAAATGGATAATGATGTAGGAGCAACAACTCATCTATGAAAATTTTATATATAAGTGTTAATTTTTATCAAATAAGTCCTCCCGCGAAGGATAATAAGTACTAAAATTATAAGGGTAGGACCTATATAATGACCTTAAAAGGTCAATACTATGTTGTAAAAGTATATTTACCTATGAAAAGGTGACAAACACCTCATGAGTTGTCTATAATGCTATATTTTATGTTAAGGAGACTTTGTCTTCTTATTTTCTAATAATCCTATATTTGTTCATTGGTTTAGGGAAGATAGAGTTCAATTCTATCAAGAAGAGACTAATAAAAGAATATACATGTATATATAAAGGAAAGAGTATGTCAAGGAGGTAGAGGAGTAGGTAGAGGAGTGTAGAAGAAGTTAATAAAGGTCTCTAGGCCTGTATATGTATGTAGTTAGATTGTATGTTAATTTTTAAAACCTATCAATAAAGGTAAGGATATTTTGAATTCAAGGACTTCGTAGATATCGTGAAGAATGATCAAGTCTAGCATAATGAGGAAGAATGTGGTTTTATTTGCATGATAGGTAAGAAAATATAATGAAGATAAGATAAAACTATTTATCATGCATTTGATAAAAAAAAATTCACCATTACTGGCTTCTCATAGTGAATAAAATTAACACAATAATTTATAGTCATGCATAGAGGTATGATCTTATGTATGGGTCTATGGTAATAGGTTGAAGGAATATTTGTCTAATTTAGTTTGATCATGGTGTAATTTCATTGACTATTATACAAGTTCAAACCTATGGATATTGCAGTTGTATGTTGACACAAAACCTCATTCTAATCATGGACATTGTGATAATTGTATTCTCAAGAGGTACATTTCATGGGTAACTAATAAATCTAAATTAAGACTAAATTTTCCAACTAGATCCTAGAGTGTAGTAAATGACTCATTTTGTCTATGTTATAATTTGATACCCAAATTGGCCTTGTATAGACCAACACAACATTCTATATTACTTGAAGATATATCCCACACATGTACTTATTTTAATATGAATCAAAATAATTGTTTTTAAGTACTCATGACTGATATTGATATGTATGAACCTCTATCTAAGATTTAAGAACAAAATTTTATATAACTTGAGTGATCTCAAACTTTGTATGAATGTCCAAGAAAATATTTGAGAAGTGTTGAATGTGATTTCATGGTTTAGATTGTCTGGGAGAAATAAAGAATTTACATTCTCAGTCTCTATTTCTTATTTTCAGAATTCCATGTTGAAACCTAGTTGATGAAATAAGACCTGAGTTATTAGATTGTTTATATTGATAATGATGATCGACATTAAAGGAGAATTCAAATAAAGGAAGATATGGATAAAGGTTTCATCAGTTAAGTAAACCAAATGATGGTAACGATAAGTTGTATATTAAAGGTGAGTCTACGTCAAAAACCTATCAGGACTATATATATGATGTAAATGCATGGATTCAAACTAAGTACTTAGCATATTATAGAATTTTGGTTAAAAAAAATTTGATAGATAGGTTTATGTAGAAGAGAATTGAAAAAAGGTGACAATATTATCATTAAGTTTAAATGTGTGCAGAAATCACTAAAACAAAGAAAGCAAGCCATAGATGAATAATTGTAGGAGGACCGAGAGATTCTAAGGGAAGATTTGAATGATGAAGTAAATTCTAAGTGGAAGTTTTATTTCCATGATTGATTAAGGAAATATATCAAAAAGGGTAAAGTGATTTGAAATTCAATATTCTATCAAGAGGCTCATTTGTCTTATTAAGACCAATATTGGACAAAGCTCATTGATTGGATAAAGTATGGATATTAGATCATTGGTCTTTTAGAAATAAATCCAAGACTATGTGAAATGAGTATTGATCCTAGTTTGAATGAATACAAATCTTGGAAAATTAAGTGGAATGGGTAGATTTATGGCTTAATGACAAATTTTGAAATAATCATTGGTGTTGATTTTATTATAGTGTGGATGACAACCTTTGAATGAAAATTGTTGATTGCCATCAAATAAGGTTTAGCCATAGGAGGAATATTCTAACTTTGAGAACCCTTTGGTTGATGACATGTTCCATTACTACTACAGGGTCTTCATTACTTTCTAATGTTTCCCAATACATGAACTATTATATCCCCAAATTTTTGGAA
Source organism: Torreya grandis (assembly GCA_037957365.1). Lineage (NCBI taxonomy): Eukaryota > Viridiplantae > Streptophyta > Pinopsida > Cupressales > Taxaceae > Torreya > Torreya grandis. The sequence continues at coordinate 845,640 of JARHVA010006685.1, read as the reverse complement.
GATATAGGAGATGTCCCCAATAATTTCTACAAATCCTTTTAGACTAATCATTAATGGACTCTATCAAAACTTATCTTTACATAGGTGATAATTTAAATCCCTTCAAGTCAATCATAATGCTTACAAGGTTTGGTTATGATCCTCACCTTGCTAGAAAATTCTTGCAGGTTCTAATAGTGATCTAATGGTAGTCGTGAGCTCAAACATCATGAGCTTAGATCACTACCTTTACATCACTAGGTCTATAAGGTCTCTAATTTGGGACATTGCACTCATCTAGATTTTATGTGGCATTTCCATGGCATCCCCATGGCATTTTGCTCATCACTATTCAAGACATCACTATTGCCTTTGAATTTGGATATAAATAGATATCTTAAAATTGATGTTTGTGTGCCCATCATTTGACTTTGCATGAATGTATTTGATGGGGTGCATAACTGTCAATTTTAAACTAATCTTCAAAACTCTTTGTGATGTTAAAATTGATGTCTACATGCCCATAATTTGACATTGAGATGAACATCTTTGATGGGTGCATGACCATCAATTTTAAATTCGTCTTCAAAACTCTCTATTATGTTAAAATTGATGTCTTCATGACCATCATTTGACATCAATGTGAACATATTTGATTAGTGTGTGACTATCAATTTTAAACACATCATATAGGCTCTTTGTTATCTTAAACTTAACATACTTACGACTATCATTTTATGTCTATGTGAATGTCATTGATAGGTACATGAGCATCAACTCTAAACATGCCCACAAGGTTCTCTACTGAGTTTGCCACTTGTCATTCTTGGGTTCATCCTATTTCTTGTGTGTGCCATATGACAACTAGTTGGTACTTCTATGCTCTTTATACTAGGCTCCTACACATTATTGATCTATGTAGTAGGCTCCTATGATGGTGACATTTGTCACTTGTACAGAAATCCATATAACCTTTGACAATTCAACATTTCATGCATCATTCGATTAATTTGTTAGGTTCACACAGATCATAGATCTCGGGAATATGTTTGGGCTTTAACTCTTTGGTTAGGGTTTGACTTTTCAATACTTGTCCTGCTCCTTTGGATCTATCTCATATGAGCAAACATGGACCAATAGATAAAGATATGAGGGATGTCCCACCATTGGATTCTCAAAAATATTTTATCGAGAAGGTGACATTTATCACCCTCTCTCTCATCTTAGGCTCTATAAAATTCTTGGCTCAACTCGTGCCATTCGATCAATCTCATCTAAGTGAATGTGGATCGTTGATCCTGCAAACAAGAATGAAAGTTATTCTTGAGAGCATTTATAAAGGACCTAGGATAAAATATTTAAGCTAAGTTCTAAAAATATTAAATGGGACCCCATGAATTTAAATGGACCAAATCATAAAGAGTTTGGACCAAGGTTAAAAACCTAAAACAAAAGGATTCCATGAAGAAAAAAAGACAGCATAAAGTCTTAGCCTAAGGTTTTTATCGTATTAATAAATATGATAAAGCTTAATAAGATAAGACTTTAGGCTAAGACTTATAACAAAAGGACTGTATGACTATTTAGACCAAGCTAGGATTTTTAGCCTAAGGTTTAGTTGTGTTCAAAATCAACCAAGCCTTAGGATAAAAATTAAACTAAGTCTATAGTTCAAGATTAATTGGGTCCATGTTTAATACATGTCGAATGTTTAAACTAGGTCCCCTTTTAAATTTATTTTTTTGAGTAATGTATATTGCATAAATTTTTAAAGAATGTAGGACTACAAAAGAACTCAGAGCAATCATGGAAATGACAAGTGTCAGAATTACAAGCCATGAATTAAAGCTCAAGTATCTTCTTAGAGATTGACAATATATGGATGAACATACACATTTCTATCAAATATATGTAGAGCAAAGTAAATAATCCATTAGATTAAGATCAAATGGAGCACATTTGTCTAGGAAAGGAAGATCCAATAACATGAGATGAAGGTGGATGTTTCAACAAAGCTAAAATAAACATAGTAGTGACAAGTGTCACTATTATGTGGAGTATCACAAGGTAGCCAATGGAATTTGATCCATTAGATTGAATCAATGACCCAGGTTAATCCATTCAAGTAAATCTGATAGTGTGAGGTGAAGAGGATTTTTTTAAAAGGCAACCATCACTTTTAAGTATTAATGAGATAGATGCAATAGAGATGTCATGATGATACCACATAAGTAAGACATGATATATTTTTAGATTTTGTGGACCCACAAAAGGCAAAGGTATAAATGCCCAATCCAATTAAAATCTAAGGCATGAAACTCATAATTTGGACTCACTACTACCATTAGAGCTCTGTATAAACCTTCAAAAAATTTGTAGCAAGTATGAGAGCCCTAATTCAACCTTGTGATCATTGTAATCAATCCAAAGAGAGTTGGATTGTTGTCTATCTAAGGATAACTCAATTTGGGAGCTGAATTACAATCCACTAGTGGGCAATTTGATGAAATTCATAGCCATGGTAGCTCAAAGAGGTATTTCTAAAGAGGATATGGTGTTTTACTTCACCTCAAATTACATTATAGAATATATATTTTTACTATATATTTTTAATAAATATTATATATTTTAATATGATATATATAAATATCATTTTAATATATTAAATATATCACTTGCTTTCAATTCAACTTGACTACTCTCAAGGTGTATTTGTGTTCAGAAATAGGCAAGAGTCCCAAATGAATTTTAAATTCCAATTTACTTTGAAAAATAGGGTCCTTATAATTTTCACACATTTTTAAGAGAAACAAAAATTACCAAACATGTCTGACTAGATATATTCCTATTCCTACATATTCTTAAATTTTTTGAACATACACTATAGAGCGCTGATAGATCAGAACAAAGAAGGTTGTAGAGTGTTTGAAGTGTTGGTCATATTTTTTACTATCATTTTTAATGATCCTTATTTTCAAGTATTTAATCTTAATAGTGTTCAATATTTTTTTTTACTCTATCTAAAATGTGTGATTTATTTGTGTTGACTTGGCCCTTTTATTCATTTTTAGCACTTTATGTTATGAAATTGCTAAGATTTATATAGTCTACCTAGATTATTGTAATAATTTTTAGCCCTGATGGATTGTGCCCAGTTGTGATGTCAACAAGCCTTCTGTTGAAGGAGTGCACACATGACCATTGTTCGGGAAAACACGGTATTAAAATTGTAACACTAAAATTTTATAAAATAATACAATAAAAATAATTCTAAATATTCTACCTATATATACTTCAAGAAATTTTTAATAAAAAATATTACAATTTTTAATAATGTGTGTCAAGCTTAGGGAGGCCCTGTGTTGGCCTATGTAGTAGTGAGCCTTGATGTAAAGCCTGATATAAAAGGAAAAGAGGTCAAAGTAGTCAAGTGGGTGTATAAGACAAAAATGGGTAGACTCCTTGTTTGTTTTAAATTATATGTAAAATATTCACACAATAATTACTTTTCACCTTTTTTGATGATTTTCAGCATCTGGTGAAAACTAACCAATTGTGTAGATTTAGCCAATAAACCATGCAGTTCAAATGTCCTTCCTTCTAAATGAATGAGCATGCATAGTTACTCAAAATTCATCTCAATTGTGCATAATGTGGTGAGCCATTACAATCCCAAAAAAAAAATGTTAGACCCATCTATGATAATAGAAAACATAATATAATATAATATAATAGGTAGTCTCCCATGGATTTATACTATGGCATTTACCAGAACAATTGACTATACCTCCACTTGTAATTTAGATTTGAAATTCTGGAGCTAGGTAAATGAAATAGTTCAATTAAGTAGCCAAATTAATTTTGATGATTTTTTGTGTACTCTCAGAGTAAATAAATAATTCAACTTCTATTTCTTGAGGAAATAAACCACCTTAGCATTTGGATTACTAATACCTAAAAGTGCATGATAGGAAAAAGTAGGTTGAGAATATTTAGATTCATCCTCAAGTATTTCCAAACTATTTATGTGTGTATGCATTAAGGATGTAATGAAAAAAATAGAATAAAATTTATTAGATTATAGGAAAATTAGGAATATGGTAGTGACACCTTGGGTCTTCACTCAATTTTGTTGGAGAGATTATGTGGTTACAACTTACCATCTTCTAGTTTTTAAATAGACCCCGCTATAAGGACAATAGCGATTATGGTAGTGACGCAATCTACCTATATTTTTTATGATGTAAATTGATTTTTATTTGTCAATATAATCCCAAAATCTTAAATAAATAAATGGATATACATAATGAGCATTAATATAAAGTGATTCATGATTTTAAAAAAGTTCAAAAGGAGGGAGCAAGGTAGGGTTGAAAATAAAATTCCCTTACAAAAAGAAAGACCAATAGATTTCCTTTGATTTTTGGTATTAACCCAGATATCACCCAATTAAAATTAGATTACTAAGATATGATTCATATCTAGACTAACATTGGAATGATCTAAGATTATGGGATGCCTGTATCTAGACTAGACCTCTATTTGTGAGATTAGATCCTCTGAATATGTGAATTTAGGATAAATTACTAAACCTATTACATATTGGGAAGAAAAGAGTAAGGAAAATTTTGAAATGATTCTTCAAACACAATAATATACTATGAACTTGGAAAATATGCAAGAGCTTATTGCTTCAATGTCTTGACTGTCAACATATTTTATGAGTCCCTTAAACAACTGTAGATAAATATTTCATGGAATTAAATATTCAACTGAGTTTGTATCCTTGAGGTCTCCTCCAAATTACGTGACTTACGCATTATTTTTAGATGGTTATCTTCTTCACATGTTGACCATTCTTTCATTATGAAAACAAACCTCTCCTATATAGACCACTATGCATGATGTGATGTCTTGTTTACGAACTGTGATAGGGTATAAAGATGCTTTGGGAGTTTTTATGATAACAAATTACCCATGAGTTGATCTATATAAGATGATCTCTTAACAATCTCATTACCCTAGTTGAAAGTATATACCCTTGAAGTCTCCATTAATCATGGTTCACCCACTGGACTATAGCAGTGCTCTTAAAGCTAGCTATAGATGTACATTTGTGTTTCTTTAGCCCTATGTAAACCTCACATGTATCTTTTTTTAGCTCTATATTGATGTTATTCATCTCAATAGTTCATGTATTTGATGGTCCAAATGGCCTCCATAATCCTATAAAATATCTTAATACTACCAAACCCCTAACTATAGCATATTTTTAATTGAAACCAAGAATGTAGGTGTCTCAAAAACACTTGACTGTTTGCTTAAACACTACTTTATCGGTATTGTTGATGTGCTTATTATACTCCCTATGTCACTAGGGAACAAGGGGAAAGTAAGAAACTTAATTTTAAATCTTGGAACACATGGGGCTTGAGTTGTTTATACAACTACTACTAGAAATAACACAAATAACATAGATATGATCACCACTTTAAAAGTTTTCTAACAGACCTTGATGTAGGCATAATAAATGTTTATGTAGTGACACTTATTCTTGATAATATTTTCAAAATTATTTCAAAATTTTCCAATTGCTTCCAAAAATGTAAATGAAAAATGGATATTTACAACATACACTAAGCTAAAGTGATTCACATGTGGATCCAAGAGTGAGTAGGGTAGGATAGAAAAGAGATTGTGCTCAAGATGATCAAAGATACCAATTATACTAACTTTTGAGGTAAAAACACATGAAAATATAATCTACAAATACTATCATAATTATTAAAGATAAATAAATGTATTTTAAGCTTTAAAGTAAGGAAATACATATGTCTAACAACCTAATTTGCATGAAAATTACTAACTCCTAGTAAATTGCATGGCATATTTGATTGTAAATGAGAAGAAAATAGAGAAAGTATACTATCAAATTAGCCAACCTAGTGTTAAACTCAAGATAAAATATTAATATAATGAGTGTTATTACCAAATTAGCTTGTATAAAACAAATTATTAGCCATCTATAAGTGTGAGAATTAGAAATCACAGAACACACACAAGAGAACACTATAGACAAACTCTCAAATTATTTGGCTCCTTGTGTTAATTATGGTAATAACTTATTTTTGGTTAAAAATGATGGGGGAAATTCCTATTTAAAGGATGAAAAATGCCTAAGAGTAGTTTATGTGAGCCCACAAAATGCACCCAAATACAACCAAGTGGCTAAAATATGTGTAAGGCACTGCTTGGTCAAGTTTCATGGAAACTCTGGCTTGTTGGATTCCATCTTCATGCCTCTTATTCATCACTTTATATAAGTGTAAGGCACTTATCATCTCATGGTAATTATAGTGAACTTTTTCCTTGTCTATAATTTCTATATATTCTTGCTAGCCAATGTCTATAGTTATTCCATTGAGAAATCAATTCTCTTTTGAGAGTCCTCAAGGTCAATGAGATCTTGATCTAGTTAATCCAATATTTCTATGGTAGCTTCTTCAAAAAATGTAGAGTAAAGTGCAGGACCTTGAGAGGGTTTAGGTTGGTTTCTATCTTCCCCTTGCTCAAAGCTTAGAGGTAGGCTTTGTTTACTTGAAGTAGCCTACAATGGAGGTCTACATGGCATGTTCCTAATGAGAGTAACATTGTATTCTTCTTCCTCCTTTTGTGCTTACTTATAGTCAGAATTGAAAATGCACCCATCAATTGGTGGGAGCTAGGTCTTCACAATATCCTCTTTCTTCTTCTCCATATCAATCCTAATTTCCAACTCAATATTCTTCCTTACAACATTTCTGAGGACTACCTCATCATTCATTACATCCCTATAAATCCATTCATGCACCTATGATCAGTTATTATATTCCATATCCACATCCTTTTTGAACTATAATAAGTTCCTTACAATGACATTTCTGGGGTCCCATGCCCTGAAATCATCCTTAGGCAATACGTATGAATTTCTATACCTTGCAGCTACTACAATGTCATACAACTTTATGATTTTAGATCTACCTAGCTTGCAAGGAGTCTTATGGGGGACTATCTTCATGCTATTTATTTTTAAATTAAACTATATTATAATTTAGATTTAAAATTTATTTGCCTTTGATTCATTGTTAATTTTAGCTTTCAAGCTAAATTTTGTCACCTTTTGACACGTGTCACCTTCTAATTATTCTCAAGGGATTTCAAAATGTAGCTTAATGTGATGATTTTTTCTACTATGCCATGTGGCATATTTATATTCATGGCAAGCTCCTGGGTGGGGCCCTCTAATTTTTTTTGGTTTTGGGAGTGCCATGTATCATTCTCATAGGCAATCAGAACTTGCATCAGGGTTCTTGCCAAATAAAAAGGTGCCATGATTATATCAAATCCCTTACAAGGACCTTTACAATCAAAATATAAGGTATTCCAAGGCCCTTTGAGTAATTTCCTAGGAGATAAACTGAAATAAAATTTCAATCATGTGCATGTTAAACGTATCTCCTAGGAGATATCTTGATAGAAAATTCCAATAGTGTGCATCCGGGATTTTGTAAAATAAAAAGTTGTCATGGCTATATAAAATAATTTACAAGGACATTTTAAATAAAAATATAAGTTATACCAAGGCCCTTCCAGGTATCTCCTAGGAGATACCTTTAATTAAAATTCCAAATGTGTGCATGTTGAAGGTATCTCCTAGGAGATATCTCAAAATAAAATTTTAATAGTGTGCATCAGGGTTCTTCCCAAATAAAAAGTTGTCATCGTTATATCAAATCCTTTGTAAGTACCTATAAAATAAAAATGCAAAGTATTTCAAGGACCTTATAGGTATATCCTAGAAGATACCTTGGCATAACATTCCAATCGTATGCATCTTCAAGGTATCTCCTAAGAGATATCTTGAAAGAAAATTCTAATAGTGTGCATGAAGGTTCTTGCCAAATAAAAAGTTATCATGGTTATATAAAATAATTTTTAAGGACAATTAAAATCAATATGGAAGGTATTATAAGGCCCTTAAAGATATATCTTAGGAGATACCTTGAAATAAAATTCTAATCATGTGCATGTTCAAGGTATATCCTAGGAGATATCTCGAGAGAAAATTCTAATAGTGTGCATCAGTGTTCTTGCCAAATAAAAATTTATCATGGTTATATCAAATACCTTGAAAATACATTTTAAATAAACATTTAAGGCATTCTAGGGCCCTTCAAGTTATCTCCTAGGAGATACCTTGAAATAAAATTCCAATTGTGTGCATGTTCAAGGTATCTCCTAGGATGTACCTCACCGTAGTTACAACTGCTTCTGTAAATTATGTTCTTTAATTTTTTTTGATTGATATGGGTCAATTAAATTGGTTTCATAATTAAATTATTCCCTCCTTTATCTTCCCTAATATTTACAATAAGAGGATCAAGTTGTTCTGAGATGGGTTCTGGCATCAAAGAATTTAGAATAATCATATCAACTTGTTAGATATTTATCCTAGTGATAACTTCTCTTCATTGGTTCACCATTGCATGAAATAGTGGAGGGAAGGGTACCTTTCATGCAGTTGGTCTTAGAGATGAAACTATTGAAGTCTATGTGTTCACCTTGATGGTACCCTTTGAAACATTGGCTCTGGTCCAAATTGGACCATACTCAAACTCAGCTCCATGCCTTTTATTTACCTTACCCTATCAAAATTGCTTTGTTGACCTTTATATAAGTTACATGGTCTCACCTTCATTTGGTTGGTCATCAAAAAATTTCTTAGATCATTGATATCTTGACTCATATTTTTCCGTTGATTTGCTTCATGTGAATAAATGTGATCTATAGATCTTCTGCTAGGATTCACACACTTGTGCCACTTATCAATAATGTCTTTGCACTCAAGGTTTGCTAACTCCTTAAATTCGTTGCATGCCATTAAAATTGAATCCATAATTAAACATGAACCAATGATCTATCTTGGCTGATTGACTTGTTAATCGCCACTAGTCATTATATATATATATATATATATATATATATGCAAATCATTAGGTTTTCTTAGACCTATTATTTGAAAACAAATGAATACTTCACAAGCTTACATTTTTTGTTCATGAAATCATATTTGACATTTGCATGAACATATTTGACATCTTTACAACCATCACTGGGATATTCAAACTTCAATGGTGATTTATCATGTCTTGAATTTGATGTTTGTGCACCTATCAACTGACATTTGTGGGAACATCAATGACGTTTATGCAACTATCAATCTAAGGATCATAAATTCCCTGGGATATTTCTTTCAAACGTTTTGTTGGACATTTATTATGGGCTTTATGTCTCAACCACTTTCTCTAGAGGAATTTGTTTATGGTTATTTTACATTAGATAAAATTTCTTGGGAAATTATCATGGGATAATTCCCTAAAAGAATTAAGTCTTCCTTATCTTTGCCTTGGACAATTTATTATGGATAAAATGTCCAAAATAATTCATACCTTTAAGATTTTTGCTCAACCACTTTCCCTAAGAGGATTTTGTAGTTGGTCTTTTGCCTTAAAAAAAATTCATTGAAATAATTCTACCTTTGTTAAAATTGTCCCCTTTTACCTTTTGTTATAACTTTTGTCTTCGAGATTTTTTATTTTGAATGACATTTGTGACCCTTCGAGACTTTTGTTTTAGACCACTTTCTCAATGAAATGACCCTTTAGGACTTTGTCTATGGTACTTTCTTAAAATAAATAACCCTTTGAGAAAATCATATTAGGAATTTTGTTGAAGAAATGACCCTTCAAGACTTTGTCTTGGGATAATTTCTCCAAAAATGACCCTTCAAAAAAATTGTACAGGACACTTTACTTGAAAAATACCCTTTAGGATTTTTGTTTGGTCCACATTGTCGAAGAATGATCCTTCAGGAAAAGTGTTGTGGATTTTTATCTGACTAAAATGACCTTTAGACTTTTAGTACAGATAAAATTTTCATAAGAATTTGTGTCTTTGGGATTTTTTTCTCAAACAAAATGTCTGAAACAATTGCTGATACAAAGACAAAAAAGTAAAACAAATTTCCCAAAATAATTCCAACACTTAACCAAATAAAGTGGAACAATTTATCTGAGGAAATTATGCCTTGTAATTTTGTTACAAACAATGTGTGAAATAATTTCTTAGAGATAACTTTGAATTCTCTAACACATAGCCAAAAGTTGAAATATTTTCTAAGTATAAACTTAGGCTTTTTTGGACCTATTCTTGCAACTACTCAGCACCATGAAAACCTGTCACTTGTATGTATGATTCTAAAATCACCCCTAAGATACCAAATGATAAAAGTAATGAGCTTCAACATACCCTATGACATTATAAAAATCCCCTATATAATATTTTAACTATAAAGGGTTGATCCATTTTGGCCTATGAGGAAAAATGGTCAACATCTTTGGTGATTTCCCAAGGGTAGCATGTTTGTTATGCCATGACTAGTTGCATAATCCTATCCATTTTCATATGGAGTCAAAAGTATAAAGTATTGACATAAAAACTATCTTTATAACAAACCAAACAATAGAAAATACAAAGAACAAGCAAGACACAAGATAAGAAACTAAGCAAAGACACACCTATGCTTTAAGAGCACTTATTTGAACACAACAAGACAAGAAAAGAAACACAAACCTAACCCAATATTTATAAAATGGAACATTAACTCTCAATAGAAAGGTTTTAAATGTATCCCATTCATAAGGAAATGCAATTCTTTTCCATTCATCCTTGCTAACTGAAAGGAGTTGCTTTGCTTGTACTTGGTGATGACATATGTTCCAATACATAGGACATCAAATTTAGTATACCTCCCTAGTTTTTATATATATTAATCCAATTTTAAGAATATGTCACTTTATTGAAATTATGTTGGAGTTTCCCTCTTTTCAAAATACCTCTTCATCAGTACCTAGTGATATTATATGGCCTGATGAGTTTTACCTCTAGTTTCTTGAAACTTCATTAATTTTGTCAATCTCAATTTCATTACAATGTTATCAAGAAAATATAGTTGAGGTGATAAATCTAAGGTAGGAAAATATTGAGATATAGACAACTTGACTTCCCTCCCATAGACAAACACAAAAGGATAATTCTTTCTTGACCTCTTTGGAGTTATCCTATCAGCCCACAAGGTTGTCTTCAATTTGGTGTGCCAAGATTTTCGGTTATGCTCCAAGGTTCTCTTGATGATTTTAATTAGGTTCTTAATATTACATTCAACCAAACCATTAATTTTATGGTAATATTTATATTAAATTCTCAAGAATATATCATTATTATTTTTCCAATCAATTGTCCTAACGCCCATAAAAGCAAGAGCATTATCTTAAATAATAGGAGTGTCAAACCTTGTTATTATAATCTCATATAACTCAAAATGGAAGGTATTAAAAGACTCTTTAATTTATCTCCTAGGATATAGCTTAAAAAATTTCTAATCATGTGAATGTTTAAGGTATCTCCTAGGAGATATCTTGAAAGAAAATTTTAATAGTGTTCCTCAGGGATCTTACCAAATAAAAAGTTACCATTGTTATATAAAATTCTTTACAAGGACCCTTGAAATAAACATGGAAGGTATTACAAGGCCATTTTAGGTATCTCCTAGGATATACCTTGAAATAAAATCCAATTTTGTTCATGTTCAAGGTATATCTTAGAAGATATCTTGAATGAAAATTCCAAAAGTGTGCATCAGTTTTCTTTCCAACTAAAAATTTGTCATGGTTATATCAAATAATTTAAGTACCTTTGAAATAAACATGGAAGGTATTATAAGGCCCTTTGAGGTATTCCTAGGAGATACCTTGAAATAAAATTCCAATCACGTGCATATTTAAGGTATCTCCTAAGAGATACCTCAAAAGAAAATTATAATCATGTGCATCAGGGTTCTTGTCAAATAAAAAGGTGTCATGGTTATATCAAATCCCTTAAAAGGATATTTATAATCAACATGGAAGGTATTCCAAGGCTCTTTGAGGTATCTACTAGGAGATACCTTGAAAGAAAATTCCAATCATGTGCATGTTTAAGGTATCTCGTATGAAATATGTCATAAGAAATTTCCAATCATGTACATGTTCAATACATATCTTAAGAGATACCTTGAAAAAAAAACTTCCAATCATGTGTATGTTCAAGGTATCTCTTAGGACATACTTAGAAATAAAATTCTAATTGTGTGCATGTTCAAGGTATCTATGAGGAGACCCTTTGAAAGTACTATAAGGCCCTTCAAGGTAATCCCCTAAGAAATATTTTGAAATAAAATTCCAATCATAGGGTATGAGTTTTAGGGGATGACACACATGTCTTAAAAACCCTAATCCTTCACAGAGATTAACCACAGGTGAAAGAAAATTCCAACCATAGGGTATGAGTTGTAAATGATGACATATAGGGGTTAACAACCCTAATCCATCACAGAGGTTTACCATAGGTACCCATTTCTCCCTAGAGCTATAGTTTTATATCATGTATCATTTATGTCTAATCAGTACAACTTACAACTCATCCCCCTACCTCCCCATAGCTATTATTTTGAATCATATATCATTTATCTACAATCAATACAACTTACAGCTCATCCCTACACAACTCATCCCCATACAACTGTGTACTAATGTAGGAAATCCAAAGGCCTCAGACAAAGTTTGTTCCTTTTAGAGAAGTTGTTGCACACTCTTATTTAGGATATATGTCTCAATCTAGTGAAGTATCTGAGGCAACTATAACACACACAAAACAAACTACATCATAAAAAGCACTATTACACATTTAGAAATATGAATCAATTTGAAATTAATCATCATAATCAATGTATTTACAAATATTTCAATAGATATTTCACATATATAGATCAGTACATCAATCAAGATAGTCAAGAATTTATTCACAGCTATTGCACACTAAATATTATTGAAACATATAGCCAAAAAAGTAACAACTAATTTCACAGAAATTGGAAATAAAATACTTTAACACTTTGTTGACGATCAAAATTAATGCTTCTCTTGTATTCAAAAATTCTCTCACAAAAATCCAAGTTGGATTACAGTTATTTATATAGACTTGGGGAAGGGGTCACCTTAACTTCTAATTTCATTCAAGGTCATTACATGTGATAGTTAGAGCATGTAGTTCTAACCATGGTGAAAACCATATAAGAGTAGTCCTATATTTATCAAATAGATAAGTTGACATTTTTAAAACTATGAAACATGTGCATGTGTACAAAATATATGGTCAAATTTACTATGAAAAGTTTAAACTACAAGAAACTATGACTACATCGACCATCTATAGATTTTTACATGCATAAAATATTAACATATCAAGGCTGAGTCATCTAGATAGTTTCATGTACTTTGGTTGGTGTGGTAGTTTTGGAAGTTACAGATAATGATGTACCACCATAATTTTACTTCTTTTTGGAATTACTTTCTTGATAAAATTTATATGCCATGTCATACTACTGTTGTATGATGTTCAATTTTAGGAGAGGTGGTTGAATTATCCTCTTAACTTGTTCAAGGAGTCTTGCATACTCTTCCTTAGTCATCTAAAACTTATTATTAAAAATCTCAACCTATGTGAATTTATTTCTGGCCACACTTAACTTAGATTCTATCTCTTCTAATGTTAAGCATTGCAAACTCTGCTTGAATTCATCTACAACTTCTTGAATGAGTTTTGTCAAAATTGATCCTACTGATCAATTTATATGTGGTGTCTTTAACCTTTGACATCTTCAAATCACATAAAATTTGGAGGATTTGAGCCTTATATGCCTGATATTTGTAGATTAAATCCCCAAATGCTTGAAACCATTCTTGTGCATCCTCTTATCTTATGATAACCAAGTTCAAGTCATTGGATGCCTTTAGTGTTGTCATTAAATCTAGATGACTATATAAAGAGTTGATTTTATATACAAATAAAATTTAAACTTATGATTATCATCTCTTAATGAATTATATAATTGGTTGGCATTATTTACACGAGGGGCCATTTTGGCCTTCGTGAATTCCATCACCTCCAACAAGTTGTAGCATCATGAATTTGCTTCTTGAACCTTAGCTTCTATGCATGTAGGGAAATGCATAGTCTTCACTTGATCCATTAATTATTACACCTCAGCCCCAAGTTCCTAAATTTCAACTTCAAGTTCCTATTGAGCCATCTATGTTCCCTCATGGATAGCCACTATAGCATCCTTATGGGCTTTGGAAATGTTTGTAAGATTTTTAATGTAAGGAAACTATCTAGGCTATCTAGTCTACCTCTTAGTAAGAGAGAATACTTTATGTCTTTCCTCCATAATTATTTTTATGATCTTTTCATCCTCCATCTTCTTCTTCTTTACTTTTTGTATACTGCTAGATGAGGGGTCAAATAGAGTGGAGATAGAGGGAAACTCAATGATCTTGAAGCTAGGCATTTGGGTTGCCTTGATTCTTAGTTCCATCACCCATGGAGGAATATCCAATTGAGATAAATACAAGGTTGTAACTACAACCTCTTTCTCTACCTCCTCTTGAACCTACTATTTTTGAGACTTGACAAGGATTTTAGGTAGGGAAGGCCAAATAATCTTGGACCAATCCACTCATCTAAATTGAGGGAGTGTATGGACTATAATCAATTAATGTCTCTATAATAGGTTCCCATAATAGCATCTAGTAAATATGACATCATATAGAAATTGCCCAAAGGTGTGGAAAGCTTGTTTTTGTGAATTATGTGTTCCCTTAGGTGGAAGCTAATTATCACTCCCATGGCATATGCAACATTATGGGTGATCATCATGTAAAGAATTGGCACCTAATCTAAATTTATAAAATGAATACTCAACATACCATATAGTCAATTCAACAGAGCCATGCCGATACAAATCCCCATTATAAACTTATCTATGGAAATAGGCCCTTTTAGCTTATTTTGTTTCCATAAAATAGTCTGGCTTGGGAGTAATCATGAATATAATTCCTTCTTCATTGAGCTACATAAATTGAATTGTGGTAAAGTATGCATGTCATAATGTGCATCAGGTATGTTCAAAGATAGGTATCTTTGGAAGTCAGCTCTTGAAATACATGTGACCACTATGTTATTGCTAGAATAATATAGGAAGGCATCCTAAGATATCTTTCCTAATAATAATAAATATCTTAGGAGGTTGATACATGGCATCACCTTTGGCTTGGTAGCAGAAAAATACAACCTTTGGTGTTTGAAATCCAAAAAATCTTTAATGAATAGCCTATCAATGAGTGTCATCTCATCCTCTAATAAAAAGACATCCATCAAATCCACTATGTACCATATCACTAAATAGTTTCTATACCTATTCTCAAATATGGTGGCATCAAATATTGTATCTGTGAACTTTGTGGAGTACTTGATTGAGTATGGTGATGGCAAATTTGCTCCCCTAAATGTCCTAGAAGAAGATGCCATTATAGTATACACTTTTAGCTATTTACAATTTCCTTCTAGGTTATATGTATGTTATATGATCAAGTTGGATCTAGCTTAATAATTGTTTTACTCATAGTAATCTTCAAGATAGTAAGTAGGTCTCTTTATCACTGCAGGATAGTAGGAGACTTTGAATGCAAGTTTGAATGAAAACAATGAAGGATTCTAGTGGATACGTATCACATATATAGGATTTTGCATTGAATAGAAGTTCATGCGACATAAATTCCCAATGTTCACCTTGATTTTATATTCCTATGTAATTTAAACTTTTTTAGTTCAAGTTGGTGAGGGTCTTTAGTATATATCATTGGAGGACACTTTAAATTTATTTTGGCTAAGTATGGCAAAGGGATAATATTGTTCTTGGTAGTAAGATATTCAGGTTTATGTTGGGGACTGATCTTTTACAAAATACCTACAACAAAAAGCTCATCATTTGGCAATATCTTTAAGAAAATTGTTTCAGGAAAAATGTCTAGGGCAATTATCCTGAAGGGTCATTTTCATCAAGAAATATTTGAAGGATCTACTTCATAGGTTAAAGTGCCCATGACAAAAGTCTCAAATGGTCTACATTGTAAGATAAAGGCCTAGGACAATGTCCCAAAGGATAAGTCCTACAAGGCAAAGAGCCCAGGACAAAATTTCTAAAATATAAAGTGGTGATGACAAAAATCCCAAAGTGTCTTTGAAAAAATAGCAAAGGGTCATTCCCATTATCGTAAAGGCTAAGTGAAGAAAGGTTTGAAGGGTCTAATTCATGGATAAAAAGCCTAAAGGGTCTAATTTTTAGGGTAGAATGGTGTAGGACAAATTTCCTAAAAGCTATGTTTCGATGGGGAAAGGGCCATTTCAAAAAGCTAAAGAGTAATTCAAAAAGGGTGAAGGGAAATTATGTTAGACCAACTTGGATGTAAAAAAAATGTTGAAAGGTAGGTTAGTCAAGCAAAGGGATCCAAGACAAAAGTCTTGAAGGGTAAGTGACCATTTCAAAAAGGTCAAAGGGTAGGTTTATAAGGAAAAGGAATTCTATCAAGGGATTCTTTTTAGATAAAATGTTTGTAGACCAAAATCTATTAGGCAAAAATCCTGAAGACCCAATTCCATTAGGGAATTATTTTGGACAAAATGTCAAAAAAATATCCCTAACAGAGATAAATCCATATAAAAAATCCATAAAGATAAATTTCAAAATAAATAAAGTCGAGAAAAGCACAAGAAAAAACACCTAAAACATAAAACCCAAAAAGATAAATTGCATAAAGTCCCAAAGTATAATCTTGAAAATATAAACCCAATAGAACAAAAGAATTAGTCTTATGAAAACACAATACCAATGCCATATTGCCAAAGGTATAAAAGGCCAATAGTCAGTCTTTTCTCATATTTTCCATAAGAATATAGAAGAGGGACTTAAAATTAAGACCATAATCTAAAAAATTGGGTTCCCATTTATTCTTAAAAGATATCTTGAAGGGCATTGTAGTACCTTCAAATCTACCTTGAATTTATCTCCTAAGAGATACGTTTAAAACTTACATGAAGGCATTTGGATTTATGCTGGGGATAGATATTTTATGAAAGACCCTCAACAAAAAGCCCATAATTTGGAAATATCATTAGGAAAATTATTTTGAGCAAAATTTTTGAGGAAATTATCCCAAAGGGTCATTTTTAAAATTTCAAAGGGTCATTTTCATTGGGCAACAATCCAAGGGTCATTTTCATTGGGAAATAATCTAAAGGGTCTAATTCATAGGATAAAGGCCCAAGACAATGTCCTAAAGGATAAGTCCTGAAGGACAAAGGGCCCAGGATAAAAGTCTTGAAGGGTAAAGTGGCGATGAAAAAAATTCCTAAGGTTCTTTGCAAAAATGTTGAAGGGCACTTTTAAAAGGGTGAAGGGTTGGTTCTAGAGGTAAAAGGGCCATGCCCATTAGGGTAAGTGAACAAAGGTCTAAAGGGTCTACTTCATGGAAAAAAATGCTCAAAGGGTCCACTTAATAGGATATAATGGTCTAAGACAAAAGTCCTAAAGGGTACGTTTCAACAAGGAAAGGGCCATTTAAAAAAGATAAAGGGCAATTTAAAAAGGGTGAAGGGAAATTCTATTAGGCCAACATGGTCAAAACAAAAATGTTGAAGGATAAGTTAGTCAGGTAAAGGGATATAAGACAAAAGTGATCATTTCAAAAAGGCTAAAGGATAGGTTCATAAGGCAAAGTAATTATATTGGGGGGTTCATGTTGAAATTTTGTAGGTTCATGGATGCATACCACATGTCATTGACTATTAAAAAATGAAGTCTTAAGCTTAATGTTATAGGTACCCTTGAAGTTATTACAATACCCTTCAACGTATCACCCAATACTACCTTCAAACCTTCAAGGGTACCCATACGCATGTTTGAAAGGTACATCCTAAGAGACACCTTCAAACTTTTTGGGTCCACAATACGGGTTATAATTAAATATAGGATCCCAAAATATAAAAAGCTAATTATTTTCCATAATTTTTCTCAAAACCCCCATTGCTCATTATCATTTTGTATTGTAATAAAATACATGGTTGAATATTGACTCAATTAGTTATTTTTCTCTATGTGGCTATTCCACTCTGACGCATGTTTGAAATGTATCCCCTAGGAGATACCTTAAAAGTAGGATAAATCAAGAATTGAAGTATGCAATATTAAAACATATAATTTTTTTGGATTGACATAAACCATGTCATTAAAAAAATGTTATACATTACCTTATTAACATTTTTAGGTTTTAACATATCTCCATGCTTATGTTATGTTATAAATATAGCTTTATCTCCTACATATTGGTATAAATTGGATGGATTTTATAAATAATCTAATTAACAACTCTTCTCATGTCTTTAATAAATGTCCATGCTAAAAAATCATACGTCAATGGCTTTCCATTATGGAGACTATGCTTCTCTCATAAATAATGGTAAGGTCATTGGTGAAGGAAGAATACACAAAGTGTTAGGTCCAGATGATGAATCTATAGAACCCATAAATCTCACTTCCACATGCCATAATGAGGAAATACCTATTGAATGTGTAAGTGTTAATGTTTCTAAGGATTTTTATTTGAATCTACCATTTCCATTTCCTTCATTTTTTTGGATAATTTAGGGGATGTAGTTGATAGTTTTACTATATGGAGCACAAGTATGATGAAACACATCATAAATAAGTTTTCTATAGACAATGACATGGAACAAAGACAAAAAATTTTGAGTTCAATTCAACATATACAACCATTGAAATAATAAAATCCTTGCTTGGATTCATTTTTTTGATATATCGATGATCTTACCACATTTCGAAGCCTAAGAAAAAAAATTCTTGGGAAAAGGGTAAATTTATTTCAAAAATGTAAACTCCTTTAAATAATGAAAAAGATATTTTTTGTTATGTTGAATTTGGACAACCAAGGGATATTTTTGGTTGCATTCCTATCCCAGTGTTAGAAAATGAATTGGGAATCTACATAAGGCAAGTTATACAACATTTTGAGACTTTTATTATAGATTAATTGAAACATCTATCATTAGACGGCCTTCTAACAAAATAGTGGACACTGAGACTTGTAGAGTAATCATTTTACCATAAATGACACCAAAGGAGAAAGAAATTGGAAATGTTTGGGACATTGTGGATAATGAAGTGACTCCTCTCCTAGCAATCCTATTACAAAGACATCCAAACAAATTAACTCATTCCTACAAATACTCATGCCAAAAAATAAATCATCCAAACACTTCACTCAACCATGTGGAGTTTGAAGAAAGCATAGATAGTGAGATTTCAACAATGTATGAAGATAAATGTTCCACCAAAAAATGTTTTCAGTCATGATTGTCATTTGAGATTCTAAAATCTTCAAAGATGAAGTTTATTGATTTTAACACAATAGATAAGAGGCAACATGTCTTGGATTCCCTTTATAACAGTTTGTTTACAAAAATAAAATAAAACTAGCGTTGATTTTTAAGGTACAAAGATCTTTTTAGAAGCTTGGCTTAAAATATACAAATTTAAGAGAAGTAACTTTTTTGACATTAAAAATTATCACAAAAATGGGGAACAAAATGCATTCCATGTAAATATATTTTGAAAAAAGCCACAAAAGAAGATAATGACAGCTAAATATTTGTTGGAAAAATTAGTGGATGATTTTGTAGATGTTTCTCCATGAATAATATGACAGGTACATATAGATGGCTTATAACAAAATGTTTGACATCTTCCAACATCTTTCACTCTAGAATTTATGAGGTGTCACATCAATGTACAACTAGAAAATATACAATATGAGCCAATATCCTAACCAAAATTCAATAATATGTGGAGAACTAATTTTTATGATGTGACCATTACCACATCTGATGACTTCACTAGGTGCAACACATGCATCTTGTTTACTCAACATAAATGCTCTATGTCCCTCTCTAGAGATCAAGAAGAGATATCAATCAAGAATTCATGATGCACTCAAATAAAATACTTTTTGTAAGACAAATGTATTACACACATAAACTAATGTCAGAGTAATACCTTGAAGAATGCCTCAATTTTATTCATGACAAGGTGGAATGACAAAAAAAAAATATGCCAAGGATAGTGACAAAAAGCAAATCAATTACCAACATAATATTAGAGTTTTTAGTGGCAAGGATTATAACACATGGTCATAGTGCAAGTGGATATGGGCATTTTTTACCATACGTTCTTACAGGGTCTAACATAAGTATCACCTAATTTAGTAAGTGTTTCGGGAATATGGAAACAACAATGCCAGATAATTATGGATCTTTACTATATAAACCTAGATCTTTAAAATATCCATTGTATGATTCACTTTTGTCTAACAACTACTACCTTGAATGTAATAAATATAGATAAGATGCAAATCAATTGGTGCCTTCAAGAAACTTACTTCAAGGCTATACCTTCAACTAGACAATTGTTGTGGGGACAATAAGAACAATTACTTCCATCCATAATTATATTTTAAAAATGTCAAACCTTATATGAAACTAATGTTATATCTACAAATTCAAAAAATAATTTTTTTTTGTATAGGTATGTGTTAAAATATTTATCCCTCCTTGGCTACAAAGGTGTTTTCCTCAATGTTGAGGTCATATTTCTTCCTGTAGGACATACCCATGAGGACATCGATGACACATTTTGAAACCTATTTGAATGCATAAAGAGGAAAGTTGTATGGAGTATGGTAGAGATGATGGATACTTATATGATGTGTGAAAATAAAAGAAACTTCATGCAATATTTGATTGAAGAGGTAGTGGATTTAAAATAATATGTTAATAGTTACC
The DNA here is from genome assembly GCA_037957365.1 of Torreya grandis. NCBI lineage: Eukaryota > Viridiplantae > Streptophyta > Pinopsida > Cupressales > Taxaceae > Torreya > Torreya grandis. The sequence continues at coordinate 824,772 of JARHVA010006685.1, read as the reverse complement.
AGTTGAAGGGAAGAAAAATAGTAGGCTTGATAAAAGGTCAATACTTTATTCTACGCATGGAGCAAGGTCAACGCATTATGCATTACCAAAAATCTATAAGAGATAGAAATTGGTCCCCCAAAATTACATTATGGGGAACAAAAGAAAGTGGTGAGCCAAATGTTCTAGAAGGTAATCTAATAAAAATATATTTCAAAGACTTGAAACATAGAGAAATGTCTCAATTCCATTATTACAAGACTTAGATAAAATTAGAAAAAAGAGTAAAAAATAAATTAAATATAACTTGAATAAGTATGTACATAATTCAATGAATTTGGTTTGACATGACATAATGAAATAAGACATTTTCCCTTCTTAAGTTGAGTGCACAGGAGATTTTTGGCCTAGAACTCATCATGACATACCCCTGCATAGAGATCTACACAAAATGGTTCATGATAGGACCTTGTATTTTGGAGTGGCATCTACACACACACACACACACACACACACAGACACACACACACACACACACACACACACACACACACACACACACACACAAACACACACACACACACACATTTGTCCAATAATCAAAAGAATAAAAATTACATTTAATCTAGCACAAGATGTGTAAATCAGAGATATGTTATTTATCAGACCTGATGATTCTACAAGATTGGACTACATAGTATGGGTTGCTAGAGGTAAAATCAATATTGAGATAATAAAAATAAATGATGATATAGAATGAAGGGTCAATTTAGCTTGGTTCATCCTAGTTCATGCAAGGAAAAAATATGTAGAAGAAGCAAAAATTTATTCAGACTGCTTAGTCAAGAAATGGAAGCCAAACTCAACTAACACATCTTTACCATCCATACTCATAAATAGTATCATCTAATCTTGGAAACCAAATAAAAATTGTAGGTTATAAATTTTTTATCACTAATATTTTAAAAGGAATTGTAACAGACTATTTGAGTGCATCATCCCACTAGGCACTAACAAAAATAGTGATAAAAGGATTGAGAAATTTGAAATGGTGTTTTCTTAATTTTGGAATGAGAAATATGAATGTTGTTTTTGAAAATTTAGTCAATTTTTTAATAATGTATAATGTTTTATTATTTTATTTATTTATATTTATTTCTAGTGGCACTTTATATTTTGGGTCTAGGAAAATATACTTTGGCATTTGAGTTTTATATTTTCAACTAAAACAATTTAATATTTAAATAACTGTGCATCTATTTAATAGCATTTAACTGTTGGAACATCCACTTCACATTTTTATGATTCAAAATGGTCTTCAAATTTTGTGTATTCAAAATAGCTAGATTACATTTTGTAAATCATAAAAATCTCTTTGGCTTTTTCATTTTTCAAATTAAACGTCACATTTTGCATCCTTCAGAATGGTCTTTGGAAAATGGTATTTGTAATTTTCACATCTAAGAATTTACACTTTATATTTTGTTTCTTACAAAATACACTTCAACATTCTCATGTATAAAAAAATGTCTTTGGGGTTTATGCCTTGGAATGTCCCACTTGCATGTTAAGATTTGTTTTTCCATATTTGCATATCAACAAAATGTTATTTAATTTTTCAATTTTTCAAATTACACTTCATAAAAGCACCCAAGATTAAGCCATGCGGTACAATCTCAATGACTTGACTATGGGGAAGGATGACCGGTTAAAAAAAAGTCTTGAATAATATGAGTATTTGAGATTGTAACATGTGTCAAAATATTGGTAACTCAATTATGTGGGAGATTATATTAATAATATAATAATAGAACACCCATGATCGACACGTGGAATGTACATAAATATGAGAAACTTTTGTGGTCATGAGGACGTCACCCAAATCAAATTAAATAGATAGTTCATGACCAAATGAACTGATGACATATGGCATCCCAATCATCCCATGTGTTATAATTTACATATCACTCAAGAGTCTGATTTATGTATGAACTATTTTTCCTTAATAAATAAACCTCCAAGTCTTATTATCTATAAATTCATGGTCTATGAACTAGTTTGAACAACACCATAATTTGGACTTATTACAAATATATAATATTGATGTGATTTATTTGTAATAATTCCAAATAATTCTCGATGAATTCCAATTTATTTATGATAGTTTTCAAATACTATTTTTTTATGATCATTTTAAATAATTTGGACTTATTACAAATACATTAGATAGATGTGATTTAATTGTAATAAATCCAACTTAATCTCGATAAAGTCCAATTTAATATTGATATAG
>JARHVA010006685.1:777500-815000 GCA_037957365.1 Torreya grandis | reverse complement strand
CACATCCCATTCCACTTGGTGAAAACTTGTTTAGAATATTCAAGGACCCAATTTTTCAGCTATTATGATGTCATATTAATATAGTTTTAGCATTTGAAATTGAAAATTTTATGTAGTGATAATGGAAAATAAAGGGTCAAGCCTACATATAGACAAATGGCTTAGAGAAATGGTGAATAAGAGTCAAGTAATTATGTGAAATTCATGTGGTTAGGAATATTTAAATAATTAGCATTTTAAAATAATTATGGCTAAATTTATGTGTCTACATTTTCCCTGACTTAAATTCATGTGGTTAGGATAAAGAATTAAAGTTAAGTGTGTAAACACACTTTATCTTTTATAAGTTACTTAAATTGTGTATGGAAATAATTTTAACTAACCATAAAAAAACTCATAAAGTAGTAATTTATTTTATTTAAATTTTTTAGAAAAATAAACTTTGAAATTTTGAAAATTTAAAAAAATAGCCAAGTAAAAGTACACTCATGTGCAGGTGAAACCAAATTTCTTTGTAACATGTAACTGACAATTGATAACTATGCCACCTTTTTTAAATATTTGGAGATTTTGAACCAAGTAAAATTGAGAGTGAAGAAGTAATAATTTCAATAAGTAATAAAGCTCTAGATTTGGAAAGATGGATTATTCCAAGCCTCATGAAATGGGAATGGTACCCTATATACTATTCTAAAAATATGGAACCATTATGGATTTGATATAAGTGATGTCAAGGATATTTAGCATCACTAGAAATTAATTCTAAACACCAAGAAAGATAATGGAACCAAACATTGGGTTCAATATAATTAATGTCAATACTATTTAGTGTCGATAGACTCGAACTTATATTACTTAGACAAATTAAATAACACCATTGTAGATAGATATAGATTATCTGATTTTCATGATATAAGGAGAATGAACAGTATTTATACCCTCACCATGACCAAATTTCTCATTAATTTTAATTAAAATAGAATATGTCTAATTTAAATTTGGAAACATACCCTTTAAATTTGGATATTTTATTGTTGATTTTGAATTTTTTCCACTTTGAACTTTGAATATTTGATCATTGAAAATTTGAATAAGAATGAGCATGAACGTGTATCACTCCCCTTTAATTATGTTCCAATGTTATTAATACACAAACACACACACACACACACACACACACACACACACACACACACACACACACACACACACACACACACACACACACACACACACACTTGTATTTGTAGCATATCTTTTAATGTTTTGCATATGAATTAAAGTGTGTATTATTATGTGATTTCGAGTCTTTTATAAGTTTGTGCACATGCATATCATATACCCCTAAAACCTCTATGAATGTGCCAATATTATTTATTTATTTTATTAATCATTTTAAATATTTGAAAAAAAAAAATCTCTATTATAAATCTGAATTTTCATTATTGAATATTTGGAAAGCATGTATTTAGTATCTTTAGAACTTGTATAGTGTACCAAATAAATTCATGGAGGGTTGGATATCTAATATAAGACCACTATGATCCTCCCCTTGAGATGAGGGAAGTAGTTCACATACAGGGACACTAAAATAATGGACATGTTCAAATGTCACATAAGAAAACATTCACATATAGGGCCAAGGGAAAAAATCAATGGACATGTTAAAATTTTTCATAATAAAAACTTTCATACATAGGGCCAAGGGCCAAAAGTGGTGGACATGTTAAAATTTCATACATAGAAATATTGTACACATAGGTCTAAGGTCCAAAAATAATGGACATGTTCAAATGTTACACAAGCAAAGATTGTATAAACAGGGCCAAAGGCCAAAAGTAATGGACATATTCAAATGTCGCACAAGTGAAGATCATGAAAATCATTACTTGGGTTGTAATTATAATGATCATATCCTTTAGATGTATTAGTGCCCAAATTTGCATTAAACAATTTGTGCCTTATTTTTTAAAATTAATTCCTAGATATCTAACTATTACTCGTATTTTCAAATGTATACCTAGGTCATATAGAAACTCCACTTTTGTAGTGAAGTTGTGTAAACCCCATGAAACCTGGTCTAAACTAATGTTTAACATTTCATGTTTTTATGTGTGTATTATAGGGTTGATGGTGGAAATCATATCAAGTGAATTACAAATTGATTGAGTATTTATAAGAATGTTATGTATGATGTTTTCCATCTTCAAAAAGAATATGTAGAGAAAATATTTTAAGGAAAATTACAAGTTTGCATTTTTGCATTTTTACAAATTATAATCGATATTCAAACTTCTACCAAGGGAGTAAACACCATCCATAATGATTTTATGCAATAGTCATGTGCTTACATGGTGGTGAAAGGGGAATGAATGTTTTGGGTTAGCATAAATTTCAAAATTAAATGGAATTTTGCAAAATTTCAAATTAAAAATGAGGCATGAAAGTTTGTGGAGATATAATGCAGAGAAGTAAGTAAAAATTATAACTTGTAATCTGTCATTTAAGTTACCAATCCCGATGAATATTCTTAATGGAAAAATAATGTGAAAAAATCACTTTTTTAAATTTCAAGTGTAATGTTTATTCCCATTCCTAAGGTTCACTGGAATAAAATCATCCCACAAGAACCCACACCATGCGTTTTAGCTTATGTGGAGGTTTGAAGACAAAAGGGCCATGTGAATGCATAAGGAGCCAACATGAACGTTTTATATAATGATGAAAAATCCATGTAGTCATGTCAACAAGTAAAAAAAGACAAAAGTGATGCAAGCATTAAAATGGCATAATTTTCAAGGTTAAATTTAATTGTACAATATTATAGATTGTAAATGGGACATGAAAGTCTACAGGACTTTTGGCTAGGGAAAACAACTTGAAAAACACAGTTGTTAAAAATAAAAGTTGTAAAATGCAAGTTGTGATCTGAAACCCATATATACAATTCAAATGTTGAGTTTCAAAAAGCAAGCTAGCAATGAAGGTACCCCACATGGAGATTCATGATTGGCTATGGCTAGAGTTTGGTAGGTTCACATATGAGCAAGCATTTGTAAAATTCCAAAACCCATGCCATAATTGGATAAATTGATGTGGAGGAATAATCAATCAAAAAAAAAAAATTAATAAAATAAGGTTTTGACAAAAATCCATAGTGAAGAAGTAAGTTGCTTTTACAAATATAAATTACAAATTACTTGCCAAGGCCAAAAGCCCAACGAGAATGTTAATAGAAAAGACAAGTCAAAAATCAAGTTTACTAACTTAAAACTTGAAATCAATCCTCCCAAATCCACAACACTATAAAACATGGCTACAAGAAATTATAAATTCTGCCAAAGGGGATGAACATGTGCCCACAACAAGAGAGGTGATGAGATGAAGGCCATAATAAAGTAAATGCAAAATGTTTCAAAATTATTCTTGCAATGTTGCCTTCAATGTTTTTTATCAAGGAACATTGGGTTATTATGTTTTGATTCCATAACTCTAACATATACTTTCTTAAAATCATTTGATGTGTCAATCCCCTACCTTCGTTCTAAATATGGGAAAATTATGAATATGATGCTCTAATAAAACTGTTGGATGAGCTTGTACATTGAATAACACAAATAAAAGATGAATAGCTGGTGGTTCTTTCTCAATCACTTGTGATAGATATAAATATTGATTATGATAATGTCAATACTTTGATATTGGATTTTAATAAAGGTCTAAGAAAATCAATGCAGGGGAATTCATTACTTGTACTTCCTATATGCCTTCAAATATGGAAGCCTTCACTCTATGACTAGAAAGGGTTCAATGGTACATAGGTCAAAATTAGAACAAATTTGGTATCTTTCCATGATCCACCATTTTTATTGAGATTTATTTTAAATTACCTTTTATCGAATGACATAAAGAGACTGCCCTTAAAGAAGGATATAATGCAAAGTTGTCTTGCTTTTACTTTCCAATTATTTAGGAGTGAAAGTGGATATTAAAGATGTAAAAATAAAATGTGCTCTATGATTTTATCCAAGAAATCATGTGAATCATACCATGAAAATCAAGTTTTCTTCTAAAAAATGACTTAATGGGTTGTACTATTTTTCTATGGAGGGATCTTGTTTATTGGACATGTTCACAAAAGCAGGGTAATGCAGATTTTCATTGGTAAATATTTAGATTCAAATAAATGGTACATAGTAATATATTTTTATGTTGAGGCATCAGATAGAGCCTTACTTATACTCTATGGGGACCAATAAATTCAAGAAAAGGTTCAAAAATATTAAGGAGATAGGGAAGGTGTCTACAAGGAATGTCTATAGGAGATTTCAAAGGAAGATGAAATTTTACATTTTAAAAATGTGCAATTTACAAATTTCACTCAAATGTCTACTACCAACTAGTCAATACAAGGTCAAATGTAAAAGCAAAACTTTCAACACCAAATGTAAGTTTGCATTTTTTCAAATTGTAAATTGCATTTAAAGTTCCCAAGTTCACAACAAAACTTTAAGGTAGAACTACAACATGAGATTGTAAGATGCAAAATTTCAAATTATAAATGTGTAGTAGACCTTCAAATTCCTTCTAGCATGGAATGCTATAGTTGGGGTCTAAAATCCTACTAGGCTAAGGAGGTACAAAAATGGAAAAGGGACCCAAAATCTGATATAAGGCAATTAAGGGTAAAATATGCACTTAAGCTTCATAAAGTTTGGTGACAACACTAAAAATTCAAAGGCAAAATAGAAAATGTGGAAAATAATGGGAAAGTAAAAATTAAAAAATTAAAAACAAAGTTAAGTTCCATTTTCCAAATATTTAGCCATTATCGAATACCTCTATGGAATAAATTTGTTTCAAGGGTTGTGAGACCAGGTTGGGCCATTGGAAGGAGATTTTTCAAATGGCCACGGATCCTACTTTGACTCCATCATATTTGTAAAAATATGATGCACTCACAAAAAATATGAAGGAATTATTTTTATTTCATAAGGATAAGGGTAGTTATCCACAAGTTTATATCTTTTTAAATGATTAACAGGAGAGTAAAGCCAAGTGGTTTCATAAGAAGACAAGGAGTTTATTTTTATCCCAAGGAAATATGCTCCCTCAAATCTAAATTCAATGGATTTCCAGCCAAGGAGATCAAGGGTTTGTTAACAAAATTCATCATTACATGGACAAATAGTTAACTGAATCATTCCCTTGTAGAAGCAGGAGCTTCTAGGCATGATTAAGGGCATCTTCCATCTACAACATCTCAAAAGAATATTTTGGGTGAGAGAGTTGTATAAGTAAAGAGGGTATGTCCTTTTACAATGTTGTTATTTGTTTTCCTAAGTCTGAGGCTCTTTCAAAGTTTAAATATATTTGTTATGTGTATTTTGTCTCCCTTGCGAAGGTGTTTGTAGATGTATAGCCATTAGCAAGCTCTGATAGCATGTATATGTCTCCCTTATGAAAGAGAAAAACCAACATGCATTTCCCCATGTTAATATTTTGAACACTGATGTATGTAATATTTATTTTCAAGTTAATAGAAAATAGCTATGATTTCTTTTGTAACTTATCATTAAAATTCAGCTTGTCTCACCCTTAAGAGTTCATCAAGTATGTAAGAAAGAAAGAGACAAGTTTGGAATCCAATTGAAGGATAAAGTTTAATTTTAAAGGAATGTTTAAAATTTGAATATTTTTGTACACCTAAATTTTTATTTATTGAACTTCCTTTAATTGAATATTATCATAGTTCTTCTAATCACTTAGAGCCTTATAGTCCAATTTACTACCCAACACCTTCTCAACCAACTGAATCTCCTCCTAGGTTTGATCCCCCAAATCCAACTCACTCACCCTCTCATAAAAATTTACCATCTAATCTTGAACCAACCATTGACCTAGTCATGAAGCATAGAGATTAGGATGAGAATGAGCATCCTACATTCAAGATTCCTAGAGTTAGACCTATTAATTTTGATGAAATGGAGGGTACCTCAATGAAGTTCTAAATAAAGTAAGAAATTGGCTTCTTAAGTTTCAAGGGAATAGTTCAATGACTAGTGAGAAGAATCTGAGGGATTTTTGCATTATCATTGATGATTATGACATTGAGCATGATTAATTTTACATTACATTATTTGTGTACACACTAGAAGAAGATGTTTGTGAGTGTTTAAATTCCCTTCCCTATGGATGCATAAATTCATGAGAAGACATGAAGAATGTTTACAAAATTCAATATGGTGATAGAGTTGAATATAAGTTCCTTATTGATGAGTTTGAAAACATAAATAATAACCTTAATGATTGTGTACAGGATTGTAACATGAGGTTTAACAAGACTATGATGAGGCTACCTGAAAATATCAGACCTAGTGATACAACTTACCTGACTAAATATTGTGATGCATTTGTAAAGAAGGTTGCATACTACTTAAGGAGAAAGGCTATTTAAAACCTGATATTGGAATTCAATATGGCCATAAAAATTAAAAACAACATGAAGGCTATGGGAAAACCTTTGAATAAGTGGATTGATGTGCAGTTAGTTAATCCTAAAAAGACTCAGTCCACTAAGACAACCAACCTTGAGGAGATTGTTGGAATGATAATGATTATGGGGTGAATTAGTCTTAATTTTTTTTAAAAACTTTACTTCATCATTCATGAACCATCAAATCAATATAGTGAGTGAGCAACACATCAAGAATGATTCATATGAGCATGAGACAAGAGCATAACACATAGAACACTTATTTGAGTGGGAAATGCTTAGGGGAAATAAAATCCACTGATATAAAAAAATGGAATACAATAATATAAGACAAAAACAAATTTTATTTAATAGTAAAATCCACATGGATCATCAACCCCAACTATCCAATAACCTACTTGACCAGGCTTTAGGAAGAAACCACTTGTAAGGAGGCACTAGCCCCTTATATGACTCAGCAGTAACTCAGCCACCTAGTTTATTTGATCACCTTCATAAAATTATGTTCTAACATAATTTATGATTACCACATCTTTAGTTACTCATACTCTTATCACTCTCAAACTTCCTTGTAAGCCTCTTAACTTAACTAGGTCACTTCAAGACTAATTAGGTCATATTACCTTGATCTTCATACTTAGACCTAATATTAGATATTAATAATATATCCTATTCATTATTATGATGGTATATAATACCTAATTAAACTCAAAAATATAATATTTCATTCACTTTCACATCCAACTCACTAACAAAACATAATAGGCCTAAACTGCCTTGCATATATACTAGTCTCTTATTCATACACCACTTGGTTAGACATATACCCTTAACTTCTTAGGTCAAAAATTTAATAGGTATTAAAAATTATTATTATAATTTTATAATCATAATTTTTATCACACATTGGTCAGACATAGATCAATTATTCCTTACTCCTCTTTTAGACTTATGGAGACCTAATTACGTTAGGTTTGTCTTGTATTGTGTAAAACATTATCCTTTATAAAACCTTAAACTTATATAGATAGAAATATTATTTAAAATACACTTAAAATAGATCCAAAAAATCCTCTTCTCATATTAATAACACATTATATATTTAAATACTTCATGAAACACTCCATGCAACTCCTTATCTCATTAGGCCTGTGTGTATTTAAACACTATCTGATCTCTCTCATCCTTGATCACCTACATGTCATGTAACCAATACATAAAAAAAATGTTTACATAATATATATGAGATTAATTTCATATTCATTCACTTTTAACACTCTAAATAAATGACCAACATTGGTCTTACTCACCCTTTAGGTCTCATGGAGACCTACTCATTAGGTCTGCTCTCTTTATGCTAAGACTTGATCTTATTGGATTCATATGACCTTATACATCCATAATAAACCACTCAATTTTTTTTACAATGAATTATTTTAACCTCTTCCATGTTTGGTTGTATATACTTCCTTTTTTTATACCCTAAATCCCTCTTTAGGATAGACTGCCCTAGTAGGCCTATACGCCTCATAAACCATCTTAAAATAATGAAGTTCAATCACTCCTTTAACGATTATCCCATGAAAAATTAAATATATATACATATAATAAATGACCTCATGAATATATATAAATAATTTTAACAAATTCACTCCTAAAATAATGTCTCAAGAACAACTCTGAAACTTTCTCACTCAAAACTGCCAAAATACTCAAAAACATAATCATAAGGAATTAGACTTCAACCACTTATGTAAAAAAATTATTAAATTTTGATGCACAAAAATAATACTATGATATATTTAGAGCATCCTAAAATTAAAAAATAATAAATTCTAATGGAAAATATTGGTCTTAATGACCGATTTCTTGACTTACAATCTCACTGTTTAATCCTCAATAGACAAGCCATTTTGTGAAAACAAATTCTCCACATATAATAACCTAAAAAAATTATACCAATCATGATTATGACTTAAAAGTCATGAATAAAAAATACATGTACTTTTTTCCATCAAACTACAATGCTCAAACCTTTAAGTTTCTCTCTTCACTTCTGCCTAGCTTTTACATTGCCTTCATCATGAGGCCTGTTAGCGAATAGCCTACTTAGATGACCAATTTTTCAAACTTTGGAGATATAACCTATCCATAAACCTTCATGTAAATAAAACATGATTCTATACCTTCTTCTTCCATCCATTTTCTTACTATGTCCAATGTAACTTTTGATTTTATAACTTCTTTAAAAATAAGTGTATAAGTCAACATTTTCTCTCTCCTCTCTCTAACCAATACCACATGGAGGTACCTAGGAGATTCAATTAAAATATACAATATATTATCTAAGAATACCAATCCATTTTAGGCACTTTTTCTCAATATTTTCAACATCGAGTTCTTATTAGGGTTCTAAGAGGGTTTGTACTTGTTTCCACTCTTAATGATTTTTCATAAAGCATATCCCCTTAATATAAAAAATAATGCCTAGAATTTTAACCTATAAATATTTCCCATCTTACATGAATATTTTAGGTTCCAATTCAAATTTTTTATGAGTTGATGAACACAATAAAATCCTTCTCGAGTTGAGAATTCATTCTAAGCACTTAAAATACCTCCAAACAAATTTTCATGCCATGTCATTCAAGATAGAACCGCAAAATACACAAAAAAAACATTAAAAAATATACCTCACCTTTGAAAATTATTAAATGGGCTAAAATAACTTGAAATATGATCATGGCCCCTCATTAGGCCACACTATCTCTCTTTTCTCTCTAGACCTTGACATGTAAACCACATTAGGCCTTAAAATTGACCTTTATACCACTTTTCATGCACTTTACACCTCAATAATATAATAAATAAACTTATATCATGATTAAACACTTCAATACATCATTTACATTCCTTAAAAAATATAATTATACCTCATTAGGCCAGGCAAGGTCTAGGATTGGTCTAGTTGCAGACTTGGACTAAAGGTCTTACCCCTATAGGCTCACCTCAAAAATATCCTTGATGACTCTACACCTTTCTCACATGCCTTACATTCTCCTCAAAAAATTTCATACCTCTACACATGTCTTCATTCTCACCATGCACATGCCTCTTCATGATATGACTATGCTTGCTATGCACCGTACCTTCCATGCTTGACTTGTACCAATGACTTGAGACATAAATTGTCTTCAAATTATCTCTTTAAAGAATGGCCTGGTCACATCACATATTATCAATAAGTACTTGATCACCTTCTCACATTTCACACTGCCAATAATACTCTTTTCTCTAATGACCACACACTTCTCTCTCATGGAAACACTCATGGTAACACTCTTTCTTTCATGAATGACCTCACTCATGGAAACACTCATGGTAACACTCTTTCTTTCATGAATGACCTCACTCATGAAAACTCTTCCATGCACCTAGTCACTACCAACTTCACTATGATAACTTAATCTATTCACCTTTGACATACACTTTATGAAATATGCATCTTCACAATATGTTGTTTGATATCAATCTTGAACACTATTCAACAAAGAAGACAATGTTCAATGATCTCATCTTGTAATATCATGCACATACCTCAATGACCACTCACCATGCACCTTCAATAGATGCACCCTGACATCAATGACATCAACCTTGACCTCAATGCCAACACTTCTCAATAAATTCCCCCTTTATCATTGATGGAAAACACACTATAACCTAATCATTCTCATCTCCCTGATTCCGGTTTTTCTCCGCCTTTTACATTAATGACAAAGGGTATTCCACAAACTTGGATCTGATCCTTGGACCTAAAATTAGATAAAAAAACATAATGAGATGTTAAAAAAAACTCACCTTCAGCTCATACCATTTCTTATAGAAAACTTATATAACACTTGAACTATACCTCGATAAACCATGCTTCTGATGACTTCTACCTCACTATATTGACATTTCATAACATAGAGATATCAAGCTCCCATTGAGTTGAAGCTTCTCCTCATAAAAACTAGATAACAACCAATTTTATAAATTAATCATTCTATCAAAAATATACATATCCATATTTTATTCATTATCCCAGAACTAGCTCTAAACATCATCATACCATGTCCTTAATATGACTGATATAGATCAAACTCACTAGGCTATCCCACTTGTACTTATCTGACATAGATATTCTTCAAATGGAATAAGTTATACAAGACCACTTACCTTACTTTATTCACCTTGATGCCACAAATATGAATGATATCCATCTTCATTTTTCTATTCAAGATTCATAAAAATCCATAATGCTCTCAAATCTAGCCACAGTCTCCAAGTTCTCTTCATGACTCTACATACCTTCTCTGCACTATAGACCTCTCATATACTAATTAACTAAGTTTTGACCTTATAAACCTAATTTATACCTTATATATCTCACCATGTTCCCTAATAACTTCAAACCTCAGAGCTACCAATCTCTTTGAACTCTCAGACTGCTCATAATAATACCAAAGGAAATATAAAAATGCATCATGCATAAACTTTTACATTCTATACCATGGATCCTCATGAAATGATATTTAGAAACAATGCTCATACTAACCAAAATACCTTTCAACTCATCATATAGATACAATATAAAAATAAAATAATTCATACATTACAACATAAACAACCTAGAATCCTCTCAACATGCATCCTTCTTGACTAAAACCTCATGCTTCTACAAATAGATGAGTGTCTACATTAATCTAAATGGATTCACCCTTTTCATATGGAACTAAAACACCATAAACTAGATAGATTCCTAAATCTCCATTCTAATATTCTTATCCATATTTCAATCATGATATTGATAGTCCTTATTTAGAATCCACTTAGGCTTGAATGAAGCATTTGACTCATCCACCTTGTCAACCTTCTTCTTGTCTTTGATTTCCATGTCAATATATGCAAATAACACATATTATTGACATTCTTTCATATATAATCCTTTCTCTATCTTAGCAAATATTTCATTTTGACTAGTAGACTGATCATGAATCACCTTGACTATCTTTGGTTTCCATACAAATGTTTGACCTTTCTCATGCATTTTAGAAGCTCCATATACCTTGTTAAGTATTAAAGGCCTTGTAAATCCATTAGGACATAATATTTAAATGTGTCCCATATTATGAAAACTATATAAAACAACCTTACTATTCTTACCTTTTGACTAATCACTTCTCCCATTATCCCATGATAACTCATCCCTTGAGACCATTCTACAATCACTTATTGTATGACCAAAGATATGATAAGAAAAATAAAAACCATTGAAATAATTGGAATACCTAATTGCATTGGGTTTTCTAATTTGTCTCTTTATTTTGAATTTCATGTTGGCCCTCTTAAATTATTCTGGCTTCTCACACTCTTTCTCAATCTTGATCATCTTGTCTATGAGATGTTCATGCTCAAACTTCAAATAATATAGCTTTCTTCAACTAATCATACTCAACTTATTTTTATATGAACTTTATATTAACACCTTCTAACTAATTCCTAAGATCCTCAATAATCTTCTCATCCCTTTTGGATTCTTTGACCCAGTCACTCTTCAATGTACAAATATATACCTTAAGATCCTTGATCATATATCTCAACTCATGCTTCTTCTTATTTTGATGCTTCAAGTAATCTAAGAAAATTATCAACTCAGCTTCAAGGTTTATATTATCTTCTCCTTCTTCACTATCATAGTAGAATTCTCCATCATACATGTTGTCTTCTTGATTACTAGACATCTTGTGCTTATTAGGATCACCTTTAGGTTGTTAGGCCTACTTCAAAGGACCATGATTTTATACTAATTTTTGGAAGCACAATGATTGATAGGGGGGAGGGGGTGAATTTTTCCTCAAATTTTTTAACAAATTTACATTAACATTCAATAACTATCAAAGCAATTTAGTAAACTAACAACACATCAAGAACCATTCCTATGAGCATGAGACAAGATCAAAACACATGGAACACTTATTTGAGTGGAAAAACATAAATGTAAATAAAATAAATAATCTCTACCAATTTACTATAGTATTATATATAAAAACCAAATTTAGTGAAGCAACAACTCCACATGAAGCACCAAACCCAACTAGCCAAGCACCTACTTGATTAGGATTTAACAAGCGCCCACTTGTAAGGAGGCACCAAACCTATAGATAAGTCATCACCAACTTAAAAACCTAACTTATTTCATCAAATTAAAAATAATAGGTTTCTCACACAACTTATTCTAAATACCTATTTAGTTTTTCACACTCTTATCACTCTCAAACTGTATTTTAGCCGTCTTTGCTTAACTAGGTCTCTTCAAGATTGATTAGGTCATATGACCCTAATATTCATAATCAAATATCATATTATATATTTAAAAAAATACTATACATTCCTATAACTATATACAATACCTCCTTATTCTCAATAATGTGCTATTTCATTTACTTGCACATCCAACTCACTAACAAAACCAAATAGGCCTAAGCTACCTTGCATATGTACTAGTCTCTTATTTATACACCACTTGGTTGACCATACACCCTTAAAATATTAGTCCAACCATATAATAGGTCTTATTGCTTATTATGAAAATGTTTTAATCATAATTTGATCACATAATGGTCATCCATATCTCAATTATGTCTTACAACTTGTTAAGACTCATGGAGACCTAATTGCATTAGGCCTATCTTGTAACATGTAGAACATGATCCCTTATAACACCTTAAACTTATATAGATACCAATATTATTTCAAATAAACTTTAAATATATCCAAAATATCCTCTTTTGAACTGAAAAACACATTATAAATTCAATTACTTCATGAAACACTCCTTCTAGCTCACTATCTCATTAGGCTTATGTGTACTCAAACACTATCTAATATCTTTCATGCTTGATCACCTACATGTCATTTAATAAAAAAATAAAAAACATGTTTATAGAATATATGTGACTTTAAATTCATCTTAATTCACTCGAAAAACTTTGACTCAATGACCAATGTTAGTCTTACTCACCTTTTAGGTTTCATGGAGACCTACTTCATTAGGTTTGCTTTATTGATGTTGAGAATTGATCTTATTGGATTCAGATGGCCTTATAAAACCATCAAAAACCACTAAAAAATGTTTAAAATTAATTATTCTAACCTATTCCTTGATTATTTATATCTACATCTTTTATTCATATCATGAAGCCATGTTTAGGATAGACTACCCTATTAGGCTTGTACACCTCATAAACTATCTTGAAAGAATGAAGTTCAATCAATCATTTAGAATCTCTCTGATGAAAATTGAAACATATATACATATAATAAATGGTCTCATGAACATCCCAAACTATTGGGAACCGCTTCACTCAAAAAATAATGGTTTAATAACTACTCGGCAACTTGCTCACTGAGAACTGCCAGAATACTCAAAAACATAGTCATAAGGAATTAGAATTCAACCACCTTTGTATACAATTTTATTGTCCCTTTATGAATTTAAAATTATCCTATGAAATATTTAGATAATCCTAAAATTAAAAAATCATAAGGTCTAATGGAAAATATTGGTCTTACAGACCACATCTTTAACTTACAGTCTCATAGTCCAATCTTGAGCAAACAAGCCATTTTGTGAACACATTTTCATCAATTATACTAACCTCAAAATCATATACCAAGCATGATAATGAATTAAAAGTTATTAATAACAACTCTATGTATATTTTTACATCAAAATATCATGTTTAGACCTTCAGATTTCCCTCGTCACTTATGCCTGGGTTTCACACAATATGCATCATTAAACCTGTCAGTGATTGGCCTACTTGGATGAATGATTTATCACACTTTAGGGATATAAAATTTACATAAAGCATGAGTCTATAAATTATTCCTCCATCAATTTTCTTACTATGTCTAATGCAACTTTTGACTTCTACAACAACTTCTTCATAAATAAGCTTATAACTCAACATTTTATCTCTCCTCTCTAACCAATACCACCTAGAGGTACATGGGAGAGTCCAATAAAATATCCAATAGATTACCTTTGCATACCAATCCATTATGGGTAATTTTGATCAATGTATTCAACATCAGGTCCTTATCAAAGTTTTAAGAGGGTTTAAACTTGTTTCCACTCGTAACGATTGTTCATAAAGGATAGCCCCTCAATCTAAAAATAAATGCATATAATTTTGAGGTAGGAACCTTCCTCATATACCATGAATATATTAAGTTCCCATGAATTTTTTTGATGAGTTGGTGAGTAAAATAAACTCCTTCTTGGGTTGAGAAATCTTCATTCTGAGCACTCCAGAGACCTCCAAACAACTTTTCATGTCTTGTTCTTCAAACTAAAACCTTAAACTACATGAAAAAACTTGAAATAACATACCTCACCTATAAAAATTATTACATGATCTCAAACACCTCGAAATATGATCATGACCCCTCATTAGGCCACGCTCTCTCTTTGCTCTCTAGACCTTGACCTACAAACCACATTAAGCCTTAAAACTAATCTTCATTCCTCTTTGCATGAAATATCCACCTCACTAACATACTCAAGAAATCTATATCATGATTAAAAAATTACATACATCCTTAACATGCCTTGACATCAAATCATGATACCTCATTAGGCCAAGTAGGGTTTAGGAGTGATCTAGTTATAAACCTAGTCTAAAGGTCTTACCCCTGTAGGCTCACCTTGAAACTCTCCTTGATGCCTCTACAACTTGATCACATGCCTTACATTCTCCTCAAATAATTTCATACATCTACTCATATATCATCATGCTCACCGTGCACACACCTCTTCATGACATGACTATGTTTATTATGCAATATACCTTCCATGCTTGATCTATACCAATGATCTGAGACATTAGTTATCTTCATATTATCTCTTTAAATAATGACCTAGTCACATACCATACTATCAATATGTACTTGATCACCTTGTCACATTTCACGCTACCAACAACACTCTTTTCTCTCATGACCACACCCTTCTTTATCATGATCACACCCTTCTCTCTCATGAAAACACATGACAACACTTTTTATTTCATGAATGACCTCACTAATGACAACTCTTCCATGCACCTAGTCACTACCAACTATGCTCTACTAACTATATCTATTCACCAATGACATCCACCTTATATAAGATGCATATTTACAAGATGTTCCTTGATATCAATCTTTATCACAAATCAATAAAGAATATAATGCTCAACAATCTCACCTTGTCATATCATGCACATACCTCAATGACCACTCACCATTCACCATCATTAGATGTAACTTGAAATCAATGACATCAAACCTTAAATCAATGAAAACCTTGGAAACTTATGTCAAGGAAATGTCATAAGTTGGTCAGGGCTAAGAAGGGGATTCTAGATAGAAATTATAGTCAAGGATGAACTCAAAATTAGAATCAAGCATAAAGGAGACCTTATTTTCCACAATCGAGATAATGATAGAGGGAAGAGGTCTACCCATGATGAAATAAATGATATAAATTAGAATAGATGAGTTGAAAAGGACATTCTTGATCCATTGAATGTCAAGGTGAATGTTGTAGATTATGACATTCATATTGACTGGTGTGATATGTGTTTCCTCCCCATTGTCTTTTTGATAGTTCTTAATGAAATTATGAAGATGTGGAAGAACATGAGTCTACATCTAAATATGATGAGATTTTGATGTTTGATTGTCAAATCTCCTGAAGAAAAATGTATGCCTGCATAGATTTGTTGAGTGCTACCATTGTTGATCAAAAAAAAGGTATGTGGCCCAGATTCAAAGTTATTAATGATCTTAGCATGACACAAACATATAAATTACCCAATCATAATTTTGAATTCTTAAGATCCATGATGATTAATAAATATGATGGGGAGATTCCTTCATTTGAGGATAGGTAGCTACTAATTAATGTAGTAATTTCCCAAAAGAAAGAATATATTATAAGAAGAAAATAATAAGGTGCTTCTTCTCAAGAGACTACCCCCAAAAATCTAATGGTAGGGGATGTAAGTAAAAAATTTAAAGAAATTAAAGACATCTCTATCTCTTATAAACTAGTACCTACTTCCCAAGTTGTCAAACAAAGAGGTGTTCTAGCCAAGATAGGGAACCTGTATTGTCTAGTACCCGTAAGGGTATGAATGATGTAAGAAAAAATCCACACTTGAAGATTATTGTTATGAATGCTAATTCATCCCAGCCTATTCCACATATGAATTGGAATGACTATATTCTAACTTAAGGTGTTGTTACCCTTCCTCTTAATACTCCCCTTAGTATAGTGTGTCTAATATGGCCTAAGTATTGAGTTAATTGAATATTATTATCCCACTTGTTGAGTTATTATGAATACCCAAACATAAGAAGAGGGAATTTGAGTATTTTAAATTTAATGGGAATATAGCTAAAAATGAGATGACATCACCCCAAACATCCTTTGATGATGATGAAGAATTAAATGAGGTTGCTGAACCAACCTCAAAGGTTTACTTAGAGACTGCATTAATAAAGATTCAGTTGGATGTGAACCCATTTTATACCACCCTATTGATTAATTGTTTGATTGTTCATAATTTCATGTTTTATTCTAGAACATCTTGTAATGTGATGACCCTAGGGGTTCTTAATGACATTGGAGTGAAAATAATGTATGCTTTTGGTAGGTGATATGTCATGGAATCATAAGAGGTACTATCTATTAGACAAATCAAAGGATTGGTAATGTAGTTGGTTATGCATCTAGCTAATTTTATGAATATAGATGTGATAGTTTTGGATTATCAACCTAAGCGAGGGATGTTGCTATCATGAAAATGGGTTGCCAACATGGGTGGTAGTGTGAAAATGGATCTTTATTATGCCACATTTCCTTTGGAGGGTAGGATGGTGAAAATTCATAGAGATCCTAAGATGTTTCAAGTACTTGAGGATTCAAAACATGCTCTAAATGAGATGTTGTACATCGATGTGGAGCTAGGTAGATTTGTTGTGAATGTAGATGTTATTGAAAAACTAGTTGTTTTTTATGCTAGGTTTGACAAGAAAAAATGATGTTTAGAGAATATATTTGTATGGGGATTGCTCTAATATTTTAAATGGATTTGGGCTTGTATGCCCCAAATAATAAATCTTTTATGTTTTTTTTTTTAAGATGTCCTTTGAGTGCATGAACAATATTGCTAAGTATGAGGCACTCTTGTTTAGTTTGAGAATTGCTTGTGAACATGGAATTACAAGTTTGGTTATGAAGGGTGATTCTAAGTTAGTGTTTAAGAAGTTCATAAATTCTTATTCCACCAAAAATAAAAGGTTGAAACAATATATAAATATTTTATGGGATTCACTAGAATTCTTTGATTCTTTCAATATTTGTTTTTAGGATAGAAGTTTTAAAGAAGAAGTTGACATCCTTTTAGGGTTGGGTGATTAAATTGAAATTAAAAATATGAACCCTGACTATCAGTATCAAGTGGAGGTGCTTGATATACCTTAAACCCTAGATAATTTTCATCATTGGCAAGTATTTGATGATGACGACAAGATTAGAAGGTTTCTAAATTCTGAAGTAAAATTTCAAGATTAGATTATAATCTTGGAATATATGGTTCAGACTTGTAATAGGAAAGAAAAATTGTTTGGTAAAGACATCATCCAATTGAATACAAACACCATCCCTAGAGGATTGGTAAGTTTAGAGGCATATTTTGATGGAGTGGACGGAATTAAAATTACAAACTTGTTTGTCTCAAAAAATGTAACTGAATGCAATTTGGGATCTAACAAACATCCACAAAAGTTTTGGCTAGGTACTCACCTAAGTGTAGTAGGAAAACAAGCTTACAAATAATTGGTAAATAATTACTAGAGTTTTTGGCTTGGTCTTGTTCAAATTTGAAAGCAGATAGATAAGATTTATTTTATCATGTAATCCCATTATAGCCTGATAGTAAGCCTTTCAAGTAGAAGTAAAGATCTATCAGCCCCATCTTGGCAACTAAGATTAAGGATGAGTTAAAAAATATAAGGGACATTGGGATTATTCAACCCATTAAGTACTTGTCATGGGTGGTGGACTTAGTCCCCATGAGAAAGAAAAACAATGACATCCACTTGTGTGTAGTTTTTTAAAAAATTAAATAAATATTTTTTAAAGGATAATTACCCCTACTTAATATGGATAACCTACTTAAAATTATTACAATATCATATATTTTCTCCACATTAGATGGTTTCTCAAGGTATAACTAGGTTGTGGTGAAGGAATCTGAGAGATACAAGACTACATTTACAATGCCTTAGGGAATTTATGTTTATATGAGGATTCATTTTGAGTTAATGAATGTTAGTATAATTTTTAAGAGAGTGATGGATGTAAATTTTATAGGTGTAATTAAAAAATTCATTTTTATGTATTAGGATGATATTACAATGTACTCCAAGAATATAAAAGAACATTTGGAGCATCTAGAGAAAGTGTTCCCTGGATGTAGGGAATTCAACATTTCACTTAATCTTAAGAAGTGTCACTTTAGAGTAAAAGAGGCCAAGTAGCTAGGACATATAGTGTCTAATTATGGTGTTATGATAGATCCAAAAAGGGTGTAATCCATTGACAAAGTGCCTATCATGCATTCAAAGAAGGGAATTCAGTCCTTCTTTAGATAAATCAAATTCATCAAAAGGTTTGTGTGTAACTTTGTAGATATCACTTTGTCTATTAATTCCATGTTAAAGAAGGACCAAACCATTAAGTGGGAGGATAAGTATGTGTAATAATTTAATGGTATCAAGGTATCCTTAAAGTCTACACCTATCTTGGCTAGTCCTTATTACACTAAAGAGTTTTAGATATTCTCTTTTACATCACATAATACTATGGCTATTGTACTATTACAAAAGAATGATGAAGGTCACAAGAATTCCATATATTTATTTAGAAAATATATGAAAGGATATGAACTAAATCATATCATCATGGAAAAATAATCATTTTCCCTCTTAAAATTTGTTAAAACATTCAAACACTACATTCTAAGTTTAAACATTGTTGCATACATCCTGCATACAATGGAGAAATACATCCTGACCCAGATTGAAGCATCAAAAAAGAGATGTAGGTGGGTCAATAATTTACAAGATTACAACATGGATATTTAGACTACCAATTTAGTGATAGGGATGGGTCTAGACAAGCTCATAGTTGAGACCAATTTGCAAGATGTTAAGGTAAACACTATTGTTTTCAATGTTGGTGATTCCTTGAGTCAAATTAGCATATCTCCATTGTATAAAGACATTTTTTATTACTTGAAAATTTTGAATTGTCCCCTTGGACTAGATAATAATCAAAGGATAAATCTTCAACTTATTTCCAAAAAGTATCTCTTGATTGAAAGTGGATTGGCATGGAGGAATCCAATGGGGTTCTCCTAGGTGACTATTAGAAGAAGAAAATGTTGATATGATTGAACACTTTCATAGTGGAGTATGTGGTGGCCACCTTGCACCTAAAGTAACAACTCCTAAAATTCTAAGAGCTGGTTATTTTTGGCCATCACTATTCAAGGATGTTTCCTATAAATTTATAAAATATGAGAAATGTCAATGCTTTTCTAGAAGGCTAAAAGCTTTTGGTTCTCTTCCCTTATAACCTGTAATGATCAAAGGACCATTTGACCAATGGGGAATGGATCTCATTGGGGATATTACTGATTCATCAAGTGCTAGACATAGATGGATATTAGTTTTAACTAGTTACTTCATGAAATGGGTAGAAGTGGTCCCTACAAAGAAGGATACACACTAGGTGATTATGGAATTTCTATTAAATCATATTATTTGTAGATTTGGTGTGCCTATCATAGTAATTGTTAGTAATGACATGAATTTTAGATCTAAACCTTTGGTGGCATTATGAAAGGAGTATAGGATTATATTGACTTACGCTGGTAACTACAACCCTCATGGGAATGGGAAAGCATAATCTAGTAACAAGAACTTTTTCAAAATTATTAGAAACATTTTGGAAGTTAACAAGAAGAAATGGGGTGAAAAACTAAAGTTTTCCTTAGTAACAAGATTAAGGAAAATGTAGAGATGAAGGAAAATGGGTGCTCTTTTAGAATTTGAATTAGTTAGTTTGTAGGCAGGCGAGAAACTGGTCGAGGAGAATCTGGCAGGAGGTACAGACCCTGGAGGAACTGTAGGGGGTGTTGAGAAGAATGTTGGGTTAGAATCTCTGGCCAATGTGGATAATGGAAATGTATCTAATCCTTTTTGTGGGGTCCATGTCTCCCCATTAGATTTTCATGTGTTGGGGCAGGATCTCAAAAAGGAGAAAGATAATGTTGATTCTAACAAGGAAAAGTCCTCAGAAGGGCTGAAGGTAGGGTTCTCAGAATGAAGGACTTGGTCATCTCTATTTGGCAAGAAACCTACTAGAAAATCTCTTTTCCCGCCAGTGACTACTAAGTCTTGCTGGGAGAAAGGTGAGTTTCAAGTTTTTATTCCAGATCTTTTAGTTGATTTTTCTGTGTCCTCCATGGATTTCACCCTAGTGGGCAAATTTTTAGGAGTAAGACCAGATCAGAATCTCTTAGAAAAATGGTTAAAAGGAAATGGGTTATTTGAGGAGAGGTAGATATTGCACAAATGTTGAATGGTTTCTTCTCGTTTATCTTCAACTGTAAGGAAGACATAAATATGATTCTTTGTGGAGGACTGTGGTCTTTTGGTAAATGCTCTCTCACTATTAAAAAATGGGAGCCTAACATGGATCTCTCATATTATTTTTTCTTAACCACTCCCATTTGGGCTAGACTTCTTGGTCTTCCTTTAAAATTTTGGCATGAGGACATTTTTTAAAGGTATTGCTAGTTCTTTTGGTAAACATGTGGCATTGGATAATGCTATGGATCCTAGAACCAAAATTCAAAGTGCTAGACTTTATGTTAAAGTGGCAGACCTGAATCATCTCCTAGAAAAGGTGGAACTCATATCCAAGCTTGTTAAAAAAACTCAAGAAAGTTTTTTTGAATATTTTCCCAACACTTTCTATGCTTGTAAGAAACAAGGGCATCTGGTTAAAAACTGTCCCTCCAAAAGTAAAAATCATCCTAGTAGTGTTTCGAATGGGAAAAAGACCAAGGTCCAGCAAAAGAAAGTATGGAAACCCAAAGAAGATCATAGCCAAGAACAAAAGAATAATGAAGATTCTAAAGCTCCACATGTTGAGGTGGATAAAGAGCCTTCTTTTGAAGATTCTAATGTTCCACATGCTAAGGTAGATAAAGAGCCTTCTTTTGAGAAAGTAAACTCTGAGAAAGAAGGACAATGTTTACAATCAGATACCATAATACCTGAACAAAGAATAGATGATATGACAGATCTATCAAAACAAATCATTTTCTATCAAAGGATAGAAGATCGATGGTGAGATGTAGATGACAAAATTGTGATAGAGGAAGGTGAATTCTTGGCTGAAGTTAGAAATAAATCAGAGGAGGGAGATCTTTTTTCTCAGTCCAGGGAGATCCAGGTGTTATCTCAGGCTGATATTGACTTTCCTTTGGATGAGCCTCCTCCCCTAGAAGTTGTGAAAGATAATGGAGAAAAATCAAATCATAATCTAAATCGAAGAAAAAGGGCTGAAAAAAGATCAATACTAAGGGGGTTGAAACTAGAAGTAGCAAAATAGATCAACAAAGTAAGGTGAAACCTCTTACTTCTTCTCTGAATAAATTTGGAAAAAAAGTTGAACAACATTCTAAGGTGAAATCGGATGTTGGTTCCCTAGACAAACTTGGAAGAAGATCCACTAAGAAAACTAGAGAGTTAGAAAGTATGCAGAATATTGCTAATGGTAGGCAGGCAACAATTCTAGATTTTACCCCTAAAAAATAGATTTGAAAATCATTACATCAAATATTAGGGGGCTGAATAGTATTCATAAAATGGATATTGATGTTGTCCCTATAAAATCTAATTTTGATGCTACTCTTCATTAGGTTTCAGGACTACTTTTCCTGGTGGTTGTTAATGATTTATCATTTTTGATTCTATTATAGGGTTCAGGGTCCCTTCAAAACCTGCTTTTACTGTAATCTAAAACTAAAGTTTTCCTTATGGGCTGATAGAATTATGCCTGAGAGAACTACTGGTAAAATCCCTTTTGAGCTTGTTTATGGAGCTCAAGTTGTTTTGCCTATGAATTTTTTGTTTCCAACCTATCAGTTTATGCAACTACTAGAAGAAGATGATGAAATCGACCACTATGGAATTAGAATGAACAATATTGTTGAGGTTGATGAAACTAGAAGAGAAGATCATGAGAGAAACCTCAAGTTCAAGGAAAGACTCAAGATAATATTTGATAGAAATGTCACTCTAAGAACCTTTCAAGTAGGTGATCTAGTTTTACTTTGGTGCAATAAGAATGAGGATAAAGGAAAGCATGGAAAATTTGAAGCCTTGTGGATGGGCCCTTATTTTATCAATTGTAGGATTGGAAAGCACACTCTCCTTTTGAAATACCTAGATGGTGAGATATTAGAGATACCAATTATTGATAGACATATGAAATACTTCCTTAACTTAGTCTATAACTATTTATAATAATGTAAAGTGTACAATTTCATTTGTTTTTTGCCCCTCTATATTGGGCCTTGTGTATAGAGTTCTTTCAATGATTTTTATCAAGTGTTTATTCTCATATATTCTTGATCTATTTTTTTCAATCTTACCTTGTCTATTTGAGTTTCCATGGGTGTTTATTATGAAAAATTTGAAATTATGTCTTTTTGGCCTAAAAGATTGGCACCTAGTCTTATTTTATGGTGTTCTTTGCACACTTGCAATGGGTGTCTATCCATCCCTAGGTGAGAGTTAGTGTTAGTGCCCAAATCTACATTAAGAAATGTATGCCCTATTTTCAAGAAATAATTCTTGAATATATAACCATTAATCTTATCCACAAATGTGTACCTGATTCATATAAAAATTCCACTTCCACAGTTAAGTTGTGTAAACCCCATGAAACTTGGTGTCAACTAATGTTTAACATTTAATGTTTTTATGTGTGTGTTATAGGGTCCATGGTGGAAATCATATTAGGAAAATTAAAAAATGATGGAGTATATAGAAGAATGCTAAGTATGATGTTTTCTGTCTTCAAAAAGAATATGTAGAGCAAAGATTTTAAGGGAAATTTCAAGTTTACATATTTACATTTTTGCAAATTGCAATCAATATTCAAAGTTTTTTCAAAGGATTAAAAACTATCCGTAATGAGTTCATGCAATGGTCACGCGCTCACATGGTCAAAGGGGCATGAAATTTTTGGGTTGGCAGAATTTTCAAAGTCAAATGCAAGCTTCCAATATTGTGAAATGAAAATGAGGCATGAAATCCTATGAAAATATAATGTAGACAATCAAGTTCAAATTATAACTTGAAATTTGTCATTCAAGTTTCCAAGCTCAGTGGATATGCTCGATATAAAAACAATGTGTAAAATGAACTTTTTTAAAGTAAAAGTGTAATCTATATTACTATTCCCAAGGTTTGATAGAATAAAATCATCCCAGAAGAACCCACGCCATGAGTTTTAGTTTATGTGGAGGTTTGAAGACAAAAGGACCACGTGAATACATAAGGAGCCAATGTGAATGTTTCAAATGCCACATAAGCATGAAAAATCTGTGTAATCAAGTAAAAAAGTAAACAAAAGACAAAATGGATGCAAGCTTTAAAGTGGCATAATTTTCAAGGTTAAATACAAGTTTTCAATATTGAAAATTACAAATGGAACATGAAATTCTGTGGGACTTTTGACTGGGGAAAATAAATTACAAAATGAATTTATTAAAAACACAAGCTGTAAAATTTAAGTCATGATCCCAAAATATAGAGCAAAGTCAAATGGTGAGTTTCAAAACACCATCTAGTAGTAAATGTACCCCACATGGAGACTCATGATTGGGTGTAGCTAGAGTTTGAGAAGTCCATGTAGCAGAAAAAGTTTGTAAAATTACAAAGCCCATGCCACAAGTGGATGAATCCATTTGGAGAATCAATTAATTAAATAAAGTTTTTAAGTATATAAGGCATCAATGGAAATCCATAGTAAATAAGCAATTTGCATTTTCAACTGCAAATTGTAAATTGCTTATCAAGGCCCAAAGTCTAGCAAGAATGATAGAAGAAAAGACAAGTCAAAAAGCAAGTTTACTAACTTGAAATTTTCTAACAATCCTACCATGTCTTTATCACTATAAAATGTGCTTGTAATAAATTGTAAATCCCACCAAAGGGGATGAACATGTGCCCACAAGAAGAGTGGTGGCAACATGAAGGCCATGAGAAAGTAAATGCCGAATGTTTCAAAGTTATTCTTGTAGAATTACATTCATGGATTTTTAGCAAGGCACGTTGGGTTCTTATATTTTGATTCCATAGATCTAGAATCTATATTCTTAAAATCATCAACTATGTCAATCCCCTACCTTAATTCTGAATATGGAAAAATTATGAATATGATGCTCCAATAGAACTATTAGATGAACTTGTATATTCAATGGCACAAATAATAGATGAACAACTGGTGGTTCTTTCTGAAGTGCTTGTGGTAGATATAAATACTTAGTATGAGGATGTTGTTAATACCCTGATATTAGCTTTTAATAAAGGTCTAATAAAATCAATACAGGAGAATTCATTAATCTCACATCCTATATGCCTTCATAGATGGAAGCCTTCACTCTATGGCTGGAAAAGGAGTTATTAGTACAAAGGTCAAAATAAGAACAAATATGGTAGCTTTCCATTCTCCACCATTTGTTCTTGAGCTATTATTTAAATTCCATTTTAAGAATGCCATAAAGAGATTGACATTAGAAAAGTATCTAATGCAAAGTTATCTTGCTTTTACATTACAATTATTTAGAAAGAGTGAAAATAGATATTAAAGATGTTGTAGAAATTGATTGTGCTCTAAGAAGTTATTTGAGAAATCATTTTAATTATACCATGAAAATAAAGGCTTTTTATCAAAAAGGAGTTAATGGATTATACTATGTTTATATAGATGGATCCTGTTTATTAGACATGTTCACAAAATTAGGGAAATACAAATTTTCATTGGTAAATGTTTTAGATTCAAATACATGGTGCACAATAATAAATTTTTGTGTTGAGGCATCAGACAGAGCCCTACTTATACTCTAAGGGGAGTGATAAATGCAAGCAAAGGTTTAAAAATATTGATGAGATAGGGAAGGTATCTACAAGGTAGGTCTATGAGAGATTTCAAAGGAAGATGAAAATTTTCAATTTGAAAATTTGCAATTTACAAATTGTACTTAAATGTTCACCACCTACAAATAAACACAAGGTTAAAGGAAGAAGCAAAACTTTCAAATCCAAATGCAACTCTGCATTTTTGCAAATTACAAATTGTATTTAAAGTTCCCAAGTCTGTAACGAAACTTTTGGACAAAACTATAACTTGAGATTACAAGTTATAAAATTGCAAATTGTAAATGTGCACCAGACCTCCAAATTCTTTCCACCATGCAAATTTCTATTTGGGGTCTGAAATCTCATTAGGCTAAGGAGGTACAAAATTCCAAAAGGGACCGAAAGTCCTATATAAGGTAGGAAAGAGTAAAAAATGCGCTTAAGCTTCGTAAAGTTTGGTGGTAACCCTAAAAAGTCAAATGTAAAATAGAAAATGTGGAAAAACATGGGCAAGTAAATAATTAAAAAGGTAAAAAACAAAGCTAAGTTAGATTTTACAAATATTTGTTCATTGTCAAACACCTCCATGGAATAAATTTATTGTAAGGGTCATAAGACCAAGGTGGGCCATTAGAAAGAGATTTTTCAAATGGCCATGGATCCTAATTTTCCTCTATCATAACTAAAGTAATTTGATGTAATCATGACAAATCTGAAGGCATTCTTTGTCTTGCACAAGGATAAGGGTAGTTTTTGACAAGTTTTTAGCTTTACAAATGATTAATGGCAAAGAAAACCCAAGTAGTTTCCCAAGAATATTAGGAGTTTGTTTTGTTCCCAAGGGAATATTCTCTTTCAAGCCCAAATTTAATGGATTTATAGACAAGGAGATAAAGGTTTTGTTAATAAAATCGATCATTATATGGACAAAAAGTTACCCAAATCATTCTCTTCTAGGATCATGAGCTTCCAGGTGTGATCAAGGCCATCTTCTAGTTAGATCATCTCAGAGGAGTATTCTAGGTGAGAAAGTTGTATAATTAAGGAAGGTCTATCCTCTTTATAAGGTATCCTCTTTATAAGGTTGTTGATTTTCCTAGGTTTCAAAATCTTTCAAAGTTTTAGGATCCTTGATGTGTGTATTTTATCTCTTTTGGTAAGGTGGTTGTAGATGTACATCCATTAGCAAGCTCTGAGAGTATTTATATCTCTCCCCTATGCATTCCCCCCATGTTAGCATTCTAAACATTGATGTATGTAATATTTATTTTAAAATTAATGTAAAATAGTTATGATTTATTATTTATCTTATCATTGAAATATAATAATATAGTCTTCATGCTCTGCTGATTGGGTATTTGATTTTATGCCTATCAATGGTGGTCAATCTAGATATAGATCTAGGTTGTAAATTCCTTTCTACATTATGATTTGGAAATGTGTTATTAATAATATTTTAAGGATACCCTATAATTATGGATTTAATAGGAGGAATATTTTGAATCTCTACGTGAAATGTATTATGTAGGGTTTAAAAGGTCATCCAAATATTTACATTGTATTGGCACCAATAGATGAAACTCATTCCTAATAATTTCCTTAGCTTATCTTTCAATATTATACATTTGTTGAAAATTAATGATGCCATGCCTATTAAAGGAATTACTTATGTTTGAAAATTGTCACACCACTCTTTATATCTACCTAACTCATCTTACCTATCCTACCCTATAAATAATATACTGTGTTGACTATTATGAGTGTTATTTGCTTATAGATGCATTAATATTGAAAATCTAGAATGTGTCTATATTTTTCACTTTGAAGCCTAGAATTTAAATATTATATTTATCCCTAAGTTATCAAAATTTTATTTAGAAATATAGATTGTAGTCACTTTCCCATCTATCTTTCTTAGCTTGTTCCTGACTAGAGCATTTGTGCTTTTCATGTGATGACTCTTCTCGAGTGTAGTGAGATAGTTTAGTTATGCATTGGTCATATTTATTTGTGTGATAAGAATACCCTTGGATATTGAACTATTTTATCCCTCCATGTGACCAAGCTACTCCTCATGTCCTCTCACCTTGGTTCAGCTAGAGCTAGAAGTAGCAAGGATTCAACCATACCCTCTATCAGTGTCTTCTAGTCATTATCTGTATTTAGTCCATATTGATGGTAAAAACTTAACCATTTATAATGACATAATTATAGGTTTACCATCCACATTTTCCATGCTACCCAAGTGTGAAATGCTAAGTGCAAGATGTGTAAAATTGGGAACCAAAAGGCTAAAGTAGTGGCCTTCGATAGATTTTCCTCCATAGTATTAATATTTTCAAGTACCTTCCCATAACTATCTTAAAAATACATATCATATGGAAATGGATTAGTATTTGGAAGGTTCAGAAGATGGGTAGGGGATTCTTGGAAAATAACCTCTTTTCATTTGGTACCCTTCATCTTATCCTCATTATTAGAATTATTATCATGATGATTTATATATTTTAAGGACATAGTATGATGGTGATACAATAAATCCTTAAGAAATAATAAAATTTCAAGTATGATTTTACTCTACATACCTTTGGTTGTTACCAAGGTGTTCATCCACCTTTCCCAAAAGAGTGTTTATTGAGATAATCTCAACAACATCACTCATGTGACTCAAAAATCCCAACTTAAGATTAATTAAAGTGTTCACCTCAAATGCATATCCAACCTGAATAACTTTCTAAAAATCAATACCTTAAATATAGTTGATAAAATCAAATAATCAAATTACTTACCTTTCTCTTTTATCATCACAAAGGCATAATTCTCTTCCTCTTGGGCTAGATCATTTTCCTCACTTTCTTTATGTATGATAGGTGCCTCGATTGGTTTTTCCCACTTCCTTACTTTCAACCCTAATTTTTTATTCATGCTCCATCATTAAAATTCATAAATTTATTTCATCTTCCTTTCTCAAGGAATGTTGTAAGTCTCCACTTTTAGCTCATGGTTTAGAACTTGGTCCAATTCCAACTCTAGTTTTCTTTAATTCCATAAAATTGGTGAGTGATAGTTCTTTCTGGAGCTCAAGCTGAGTTTCAATAATTACAATGGTTTCTTATCTTTGAAGGAAAATGGGAAAGAATAACCTAGATGAACAATCACTCATGGTCCTTAGTGATTGAATATTATTATTTTCCCTTGAAGAGATTCCTTCACCATTAAATGTTTTCATGGAATGGATCAGTCGTGCCATCATATTATTCAATCTCTCTTGCCATTGGGCATACCTCTCTAACATAATATTATCAAAAATAATGTCTACTATTGTATCTTCTTTTTATGAATCATTATCTAGCAACATTCAAGATTTGATACCACTAAAATGTCACTTTTGGGCTTAAATATAAAATATTCAAAATTTATACAAAACCCTAACGATGAGAGTTTGAAAATTATAATAAAAATGATAATTTATCCAAAAATAGGAAAATGACTTGTTTTAGGTTTGCAAACCCTATCCACATAGTGAAAAAACCAAAACACGCAATGAATAATCATAAACTTGATTTTTATTAGAATCCCTTAGACGTAAAGTATAGAATTTATTGAAACTATTATCAAAGTTAGTTATGTATAATTCTAGATTTACTTAGGGTAAAAATAACTACAAACTTCAAAAATTTCATAACTAGTGAAATATGTAGAGTTACATCACATGGAATAGATAAAAATGATCTATGAGATGACAACAATGATATAAAATTGATTTCAAAATTTTCCCATAATATAACATACAAGAAATTTCTTTGAGATCCCTAAAAGGGTTACTATCCCTAAGAGATTGTAAAAATTGACTCACAGACCCTCAAGTGCTTAGCGCTAACTGATAATAGAGAAATTTCTGATCATAAACCTTTGGTTGATCTAAAAACTAACCCTTGTCACTGTTATACACTCCAAAATGCTAAAAAATATTATTTTTAGTCAAATCCTTGGCTGAAAATGCATTAAAAGTAGACATACACAAAGGATATCAACTTGTAGCTCAATGCAATATTTGAAATGAGACTGTTGATGTATACTTATAGGGTTTTGTCCTCAAATACTTTCAACCAATGAGTATTATATCCTCAAGAGCTAAATGTGAAATAAAACGTGTTTAACATCAAATGAATTAATTGATAGATTAATCATATGTCCCATAAATGAACCTCTCCATCTTAATTTATACCTTCATTCAACTCAATCTCCAAACTCTCCTTTATTTGAAGATTAAACAAAAGTTTTCAACAATAAGTTACTATTTGGATAACTTAGTCATATAATTATTTTAACTTTAATTATTTAAAGATAATTTTTATTTTAATAATAATATTATTATTATTAAGTTGCCCAAATATTAGAAATGATTGGGCCCCACTTAAATAATAGTATTAATTATTTTAATTTAGAAAATGAGACATTACATATAAATACAATATCTATAATAATGAGGTTGGGTATACACACTAGGTAGAGTATCTTTAGCATCATTCTTAGAAAGCCTATAGGTAGAGTATCTTTAGCATCATTCTTAGAAAGCCTATTCATATGTTAAAGGAGTGTATCAGTAAGTGGACTAAGTGCATGCACAGTGTCAATATCCATGACCTCCTTCACCATATAGGTGATCTCAGGCTGAAGTCACTTTTGGGTATGGACCCTTTTAGGATGATTACTCACATGATGTGCACCTATTCCATAATATGCAAATCCTTTTTTTCAACCCTAAAACTTAGAGTAGTCAAAATAGATGGGAATTTCATTGAGGAAAAAATCATAGTAGATTTTTATACAAAAATACTATGATAACTCATGGTTGTTATATGGTAAGTAATAAAACACAATCCATAATCACTCTAAAAAATTATTTTTAATCAAATTATGATAGCATCAATGGATCATTCTGTGGATAGTTGAAAGGGTGTACTAGTTTCTAGGTTGATGAATAAGGTACAAATTAGGTATTTTGATATTTTTTATCCTTAACCTCATGTGTTGATAAGTTTAAAAAATTACATAGTGTTTAAAAAATAACATAATGGTTAAAAAATTATAGAGTGTTTAAAAAGTTACATAGTTTTTAAAAAATTACAGTGTGTTTTTCATATTGAATATCGATTACTAACATATGCATCAAAGATGCCAAAAATTTCAAAGTTTATAGTAGAGACAAAATTATTTGTGGGGCATCCCCTATCAACAAACATAATAATATATAGTTCAATATGAAAATGGCTCTCAATAGGAAGACCAAAAAACAAAAACTAATAGTATCAATAGAACTACAAATTCAAATAGTAGCGATCAAATATAGGCCACCCCAAAGTTGGTGTGTTTAATCATATAGGTCATGTGCCCTACTATAAGCATCACCTTCTCCTTCACATCCTTCATTTGATTTAGCTGAGTTAGGTCCCTCCAAAGAGTTTTTACACTAACAGGTCCCAACTGCATTTGTCTTGAGGCTAATTTAGCAAGGTAATGGTCAACTTTATCCAACAATCCTTTCATGTTGCTCTACCTTACATACTTTAAGACGTCCTCAACGTCCATCAAGCCTACACTTTTGATAAACCTCTCCAGCTTATTTGAAAAAAAAATTATGGTATCATCTATATTCTTCCATACTTCCTCTTATGCTCCTTGGTTATGTGTCTCTAGATTAAGTCCACAAGATGTAGGCCCTATTATTGCATGCTAGTAACCCACTTTAGGGAATAGGTCCAGGTCAAATGGAGTAAAATTTTCTTTTAATTCTCTTATAATTTAACTACCATGTTTCTCATTATGAATATCCTATAACACACTCTCATTCATAGCCAACCAACCACCAAGTCTATTCTGATCAGTTTCAAATGGGGTGATCCATTCCTAAACTGGATTATTGAGTTGGACAAATTATTCATCTTTAAAAAAGTCCCATTCAAACTCTAAAATTTTAACTTATGCTATTTTCTAATGACACACAACCTAGACAAGATGGGGGCTCAATCTAGGGTATACCACTAAATCCAGTAAGAAGTTTGAGGTAACCTTTAAGCAACCTATCCTGAGGAACTGGTTGAGCTAGTATTGAGGTAATTTTAACTAGAGGAATATCTACAAAGACAAAAAACAAAGGATTAATTCAACTATGAAGTCAATAAGCACTCTATCCTTCCATTGGAAAAACTCTAGGTTCCTTTGCTTCCATAAAAATAATAAAAATTTAGTAGAGAATATAAGATAAAATTTATGAAAAAAAGGATGGAATTTAATCTTTGGACATGCATAAATAAAATCAATGTTCAGCATACTAATCTCACAACCAAAAACCACATTCCAAGGTGTAAAATAGCAATGCCATAACTTAGTAGCATAAGGGCATGAGAAGAAAACATACTCAACCATTTCAATTTCACTACAAAAAGAACAAAAAGGATTAGTAAGACCATAATTGTTCAAAAAAACACCAAAAACCAGTGTCTTATACATTTACAACCAATACAAGTAATATTTCTTGGGTTCAGTACAAGAGGCCCAAATCACATCAAACTTGAAATAACATGCATGCATAAGATCGAGCATAGACCAGACACAATTGAGGGTGAGGTAGGGGACAATAGATAAGGAGAGTTTCTTATAAAGAATTTTAGAATTATACTCAAGTACAGGCAGAGGTTTTTTTCCTTTCATTCTATTTCAAAACTCACCCTCTTCTTCCATGAACACTACATTATTTTTCCCCTTAAGATTTATTTGGAGCAAGGTGAAATTTCTTAGCTAAGAGATAGGGAAGTAACATCTAGCTTTATAGTCTGACCAAGAGGCCCATCCTACATGGGAATAAATATACTTAAAGCTCCTTAACCCATTAGTGTACCAATCAAAGGTAGATCATCCTTTGGTGAGTGACAATGGAGTCTAATTGACATTCAATTTCCACCACAATGATCTATATCCCTGATACAATGTCACAAACCAATTGAAGACCTATTTATTAGCAATGAAGGGATTGATAGCATCCTAAGCTAAGCAGTTAGAGGAAAATATGGGTGAGCCAACAAATTTGATAATGAAGGGCCCTATAAGAAGATAAAAAATGTTTAACCCTTTCTATTTTGGCTTTATTTTAGGAAATCCTCTTAAAATATTATTCCTAACCAGGACTTTCTAGGGCTCATTTCTAATGGAGTCTCTGATTATCCACTTAACTACCAAAGTTATTCCTTGCAACTGAAGGTCCTTTAGTCCTAGACCACCAATATTTTTAGGTTTTGAGAAAAATTGCCATGAGACTATGCGCCTTTTATTTCCCCCTTTCC
The DNA here is from genome assembly GCA_037957365.1 of Torreya grandis. NCBI lineage: Eukaryota > Viridiplantae > Streptophyta > Pinopsida > Cupressales > Taxaceae > Torreya > Torreya grandis. The sequence goes on along the minus strand of JARHVA010006685.1, from coordinate 781,841 downwards.
CATCCAACCATAAGAAATCTCTTATTTTTCTATGGAGCATGTTTATTTGAGTTTTTCCAAAGAGTCAATAAGAGGCATAGTATATACTTTATGATAAGAGAACTTTTTGGTAGACATGAATTCTTCCTAGTAAATATAGTAGATGACCATGCCATTTTATAATTTTATTATTGATTTCATTAAAAATCAATTATCACATACTTTTTAAGGAGGGTGTTAGGGAAAAAATAATACCCGAGTATCTAACCATCTCATCTGGTCCTTTCTAAGTCCAACTAAAAGTTACCAACCAGTCAGGAGGCTACTCATGCCAACCCAATATGTGAGATTTATGTATGGCTACCTTAGATCCAGAAGAAAATTAGTAGATATATATCCTCTCAATAGCCTAAGACAATTTATTTTGCTCTAAGGTGACAAATATTGATGTATCAATAGTAAACAATACAACAATTAGGGAACCATTATTTTGGAGTGACATACCTTTGACTAGAGGCCCAATATCAGAGAATTTATGAAGATAATGCAATGCATACACCACCAAAACAAAGAGAAATGGGGTGAGAAGATATCCTTATCTAACGAAATTTTTAAGCTCAAGATATATTTTTAGTTCCCCATGGACTTCAATTATGGTTGAATCATCTTTGAAGAGTACATTGACCATTATATAAAATCTATCCTAGAACCCAAAGGCACATAACATTATCTCAATGAAGGGCCATTAAATTTTATCATATTCTTTTTCAAATTCAAAGAATATCATTCCTACATCTTATATTGAGTCTCTTTCCCAGTACATTCCCTCTTAGTTGGTGATTAAATTATCTAGGATGTACCTCCCTTCAATAAAGCTAGTTTGGGTCTCCAAGATAATAGAGGGAAAAAGTGAAGACAAACCTCTTCATAAGGATCTTTGAAATAATATTTTAGGAGGTGTTGTGAAGAGTAATTGGTTTCCTATTTATGACTAATGATATATGACCTTCCTTAATAATAATCATAATCACCCCTCCATTAATGTATGAGCTAAGTGTGTCGGCATCAATGGCCTCATTAAAGAACTCCAAGTAGTCCTTGGTAATCCATTCCTTTTTAAATTTATAGAATTCAATAGGGAATCAATCCACACCAAGATTTTTATCTTATTTTAATGATTCAATAGTGTTTTTGATCTCATCAAGTGAGATATTGTCCTCCAAGAAAGAGGCCTGAGTCTGTGTCACCTTATTGTGAATGCAGGCCTCACATATGGCCTTGTTTTTTTCAATATGGTCACTGAACCCATCAGATCAAAAAAAGATGGAATATAACTCAAGAAACACTCATTTTATGATAGTAAAATCCTAAAAATTCTACCCATTAACTTTTATTTCTTTAATCTTTCTTATTATATGTTTACCTTTACAAAATCTAAAGAAAAATTTAGAGCCTTTATCTTTGAGCTTCAACTAGGTTAGTCTAAAATGTATCTATGCCCCTCTAGAAATATATTAATATTACAATCAAAATTTGTACTTATAGAGGTTAATAGCTTCAATAAGATCCCCTTTGGCAAGGTCAAGCTGCAACAAGCTTTCATATCAGATGATATTCTCTTAAACATCTCTTATAGCCTTTTTGTGTTGTTTTGATTTTATCTACCCATAGGTCTTTGTAAAAAATTTCGTAATTTCCATATTATAATTACCATGATCAACTTTGGAGCTGGAGTTACAAATAAATTTTCTAATATCCAAGAATATTGTAGGCCCTCCAAGCATTCCATACCATCTAGATGTGACACATTGAATTTACATAACCCTTTGAACTCTAGGAAGTCTTTCTTCTCCTCACTATCAAATGAAAATTTCAAATCAATAGGGTGGTGGTTAGGCATATTATAGGGAAGAAATATCACCACATTACCATCTTTTATTGGATCCATAATAAGTGGCTCCATATTAAAATAAAATCTAGCAAGTCTTGAGTAATGCCTTCTATTGCTACTCTGATTATTACACTAGGTGTACCAAATTATTATACTTAAAATTTTACCCTTCTGGAGAATATATCTAATTATCTGTATTATTTTAAACTTAGACTAGAAAAATATCTCATTTCCTTTCCATGGTAGGTGATCAACCCTTATTTTATCCTCTTTATCTTCCACCAAGTTAAAATCTCCTCCAAATACCCAAGGAATAGTTTTTATATTTATGGCCAGCCAATTCCACAGGTCAACTCACTCCCTATAGTAATTGTGGGTATAGATGTTACACAAGACAAAGGTATAATTTTGACTTGTTATCATTACTAAAATAACAATGGTGTAGGGAGAGACCCCATGTTTAACAATGCAATATTTCAACCTAGGGTGAACCAAAAAAGAGGCCCCCCTTTTCCTTTTTGATAATTAGTTGATAAATGAGGAGCATTTGGATAGATAAAGTTTAATACTAAGTATATATGGGTTCAAATACCATTCACTTCTTGCAAGAAGAGAAAATCCAAAATATCTCTTGAGAGCCTGAACTATCTTACAACTAGTTTTCTATCTGGGGATTCTAGCCCTCTCACATTCCAACTTACAATCCACATATATAACTATGGGGGTAGTCAGAGGTAAATTATATTGACCATGCAGCTTACCCCCATTATTGTATAATTTGGTAAATTAGTCTAGGACTTTATTTTCCTTGGATTTTTTTAGAGGGATGGTTCTAAAAATTATGAAGTGTCTTTTTAGCCAACTTATTTTCTCCTTGAGCATAGCCTGCTCAACTAGGGTAGGGCTCAAGTAGGTTTTAAGCCTTTAACCTCCTCTTTTAGATATATAATTTTCCAATATTATAGGGTTATTATTACTCAAAATACATCCATTTGATAAATCCATCTCACAGGCAGGTATATTAGAGTTCTCTTTCTTGAAGGAGATGGCCATCGGGGTGGCTTCACTAGTCAGACTATTGAGCTTGCACACAGGAGAAGCATTAGAAGAGATATTATGCTAAGTAAGGGCCTCTATAAGGATAACACATATTCCTCATAAGGAGGGACCTCAAGGGATTTATTATCTAAAAAATCTTCATCTAGTGATGAGGGAGGTAGTTTATCAAGTTTGATGAGGGATAATCAACATCAAGCTTTGGTGGGGCATGAACCTAAGAGTCAAGGAAGGGGCTGTCCTACCCATAATCACTTTGATTTTCTATTCCAAACTTGTCAAAAACCTCAGTAGTGGAGGCACTATATTTTATAGGTACACTATTGAATAGAGGATTCTCAAACACCTGCATATTATCCATAATAGTCTCATCTTTTGGCATTTCCTTATCTTTTTATCTATTAGGTATATTACCTTTATTGGTCAACATAGGAAAATTTTTCATAAAATGGCCATATTTTTTACAAAAAAAAAAGCATTCAATCCACCCAAACCTCTGAGAACACAGGTATGAGATTTTCCCTTAATTGTAAAATTGAGTGATTTTGGGAAAAATTACAAGGGCTCTAAAGAAATTAAAACCCTAACACTCATATGGACTAGAGATATTATGGTATCCTCTATTTTTAATAATTATTTAAGGGGTTTTAGTGGCTGATGAAGTAATTTCCATAGCTAAATCGACACTCCTTCAATATCAACCCATCTAGGAGAAGTTTTGAAAATAAGGTCATTGTAGTCCATTTCTGGGTTCTAAGGGATAGCTTTGAAAATTGATTGGACAACATTCCACAAGGGCTTACTTATTTCCATACATTCCATAATAGAATTTTTAAATATAATAATGAAAATTGTTGTCTATATCTTCTAACAAGAACTAATATACAAGCCCAGTCTTTTACCCCAAATAGAATTTAACCAATTATTAAAACAATTCCTAGAGAGGAGTGCATTATGTTATAAACAAACAAATAAAATCCCTAAATTTTTTATCATTGTTTCCTCTTGTTTCAAGTTAGTTTCCATGGAAACATTCAAAATAATTATCAAGGTCTTATAAGGGCTAGAAAGCTTATCAATTTGGTCTTCCCTATACCATTGCTCTCTATCTTCTTCCCTACACACCATAAATTTAGCTCCTTTCGAGTGTTTTGCCACTTATTCCTACCTCAAAATTTCACTAAACAATATTTTTGTAGCTCTAATAACTTTATCTTCCACATGAGTTGAGTCAATATAATTGTTTTTATTATTACATCTCTTATCAGACCCCACAACATCACTTGACTCATTCAAATCATCATGTTTCCCCTTCTTCTCATGATCAAACCTATCAAAGTTGAGGGTTTCCATAAACAAATTAAATTAATACATGCCCTTTTAAATTATCAAAGGTAGTGGGAAGGGTGATCAAG
>JARHVA010006685.1:730000-767500 GCA_037957365.1 Torreya grandis | reverse complement strand
TTATTTCTCCCTCCAAAATTTGTATTTAGCAAATTTTTGAGGCTCTAATTTCATGTCTATTTGGATCACTAACTTGAAGGGTGGTACTCCATTCCTTATAAAATTCAAAGTTTATCTCATATATTTAATATACCAAGAGGATTTGTTCTTTGAACACCAATACATGAATCTTTTATAGCATAAGCCCATGGAAATTTTATTTTCCATTTGGACTTGAATGTTCTTTTCTACCTCTTTGGAGCTTATTATTCATGTAAAAATTATGCACCATTTGTTTAGTGGTCCTCATGTGGATGAACATGAAAGTAATTTTTTTAATTATTTTATTGATTAGAATGTTGAAGGATACCAAATAGATAGAAAAATAAATTAATTAATAGAAATTATAGTACTACAAATGCATGATTACCCTCACAAAAAAAATGAAAACAAAGATTGAGTTAATATTACACAATAAATTTTTATTTTTAAAATTTTATGATATTCATATTTGATTGATATTTAATGTATTGTTAAGCATTCAAGGTTTTTACCCATAAAATAGTGTAAACAATTAATAATGTAGTCAATTAGTGTAATTATTTATCTAAACTAGTACATGGGATAGGATTTATTTCATTTTTGATCCTTGAAACTATTTAAATAATCCCAATATTGTGTATGTTTATACTAAATAGGGTATTTATATTTACCATACCTTAAAAAATATATACCAGTTGTTCCCAACATCTGTCACTCATTTTTGGGACAACATATGAACTATTTTGGTCCTGCAGGCCAAAATTCTTTCTTCCCTTCTCAAAAATTGTTTTGAGCATTCAAATTCTTCATTTTTCAAGATTTTTAAGTTAAGGGATTAGCAGGTTCAACAAGTTCAATAGCTTCAGCAGGTGAGTTCTTTCAAAGGAACAAGTTCTCAACACTTAGATGATTTCAAAATAGGTTCAATGCCGAGGTTCAACCAAAGGGTTCATTGGTAATCTTCATCAAAAGAATGAACCATTGAACCTTGAACCAAAATAGTTCAATGGGTTCAAAGGTTCAATGGGTTCAAAGTTTCAATGGCATTGGCAAGCTTAATGAGCTAAGTGCTTTGTCAAAAGTTCAAAGTTCAACCGCCTCAGCAAGTTCAACGGCTTCAAAACACTTAATGAAAAGAAGAAGGCTTGAACCATTGAACCATTGAACCTTGAACCAAAATGGTTCAAATGTTTAATGGGTTCAACAGATTAAAGGTTCAACGTGGTTGGTTCAAGCGGTCAATTGAATGAACGAAACACAAGATTGAACCATTGAACCGTTGAACCAAAGTTAGTTCAATCGGTCGGTTCAATCGAAAGGTTTAAAGGAGTGCCCTAAAGCCTGAAAGACAAGTGCCCTTGTAGAGGGCAATGAACCAATCTCAAGTGCCCTTGTAGAGGGTAGTGAGCAAAAGAGGACAAAGAGATTTCCTTCAAAAAAATGAACAAGGCAAAAGACAAAGTGAATTCTTTTGGACAAAATGTCTGAAGGAATTCCTTCAAACATTTTGTCTGAAGGAATTCACCTAAAAGAAAAAGCTAACCGAAAGCAAGTGAGAAGATTTCCTTCAGAAAGAATGCTTGGAAGAATTCCTTCTAACATTTTTTTCAAAGGAATTAAAGCCCAAGGACGTCGAAGACCATCCGAAGGCCACCCAAAGAACCCTGAAGGGCAGGCACCCTTGTCAGCCTCTTACCGACCAAAAAATGGACCTTCTCAAGGCCTGAAGGGACACATTCCCTTCTTGAAGTTCCAAAGGCATTAAAGCCTGTAACTAATTTCTATGGACACTACAGACTTGATTTCTATGGACTCAATAGGCTTGATTCTACGAACTCATTTCTACGAACTCTGTAGGCTGGGTTCTATGAACTAGTTTCTATGGACTCAATTCTACAGACTCTACAGACTCATTTCTATGGACTTCACAGGATGATTTCTAAGGGCTCATTTATTTGGACTCATTTCTATGGACTCTGTAGGCTCATTTCTACGAACTCTACAAGATGATTTCTAAGGGCTTATTTCTAAAAACTCTACAGACATATTTCTATGGACTCTTTTAAATATTGAGAGACTTAGAGAAAACAAAGGATTCTAAGGAAGAAGATGAATCTTTGAACCTTGAACCAAAATGGTTCACAAGTTCAATGGGTTCAATGGTTCAAGGAAAGCTCTGAGTAAAGATAAGAAGCAGAAGTTTCCAGAGACTAGTTCAAGGAGAAGGTTCAAGCAGATGAACCAAGGAGGCCACCTGAACCATTGAAATAGTGAACCTTTGACATCCTTGTGGATGTCAATTTCAAGCTAATGAAATATCTATTGATTGTCAAAAGTGGCACACAACTTGAAAGCAAACTTAGTGCCCAATTGAAGGAGCCGAAAAGGCTAGCAAAAGGGCGAAAAGATAGCCCTAAGGCTCAAACTGCAATAGGAAAGAGGGAAAGATCATAAATATCTATGTTAGAGTTATTCTAGTAGGTGGAATAGTCCACCAAGTAGATATTTGAACTTGCAAACATTGAAGGCATGGCCTGTTTGTCTCCCTTGAAGTAAAGGTGAGGTGGACAGTTGCATAGACATCAGGTGATAGACCAGATGGCTCAAGCCTAGGAGAAGACATTTGAGATGAATTGACATGCCATAGTTAAGGTGACTGCCCTAGTCCAGCATGGGCTCTTTGACAAAACTAAAAATGCATTCAAAGCATTGAATGTAGCATGGGCCATTCCATGGAACAAAGTGCCAAGCCTTTCTTGGTAGCTGTATATTATATTCTCTTACTTTGTGCAGAGGAGACTTTTTCATTATAGATTTGAAACTTTGCCAAAATTGAGAGGTGGTTACTAAGACTTTGGGCTCAGATTATTCATCATATTTCTTTGTTTTAATGAGAAAGCAAGTTACTTTCAGACTTTGTGCTATTATAGCTTGTGTCATTTTAGGGTATTGTTCTTATGTTTGTTTACTGAATGTGTTCTTGTCCATTTTAAAGAAATAAAAATAACTAATGGAAGTAATCAGGAAGGTGTCTTGAAGCCAACTGTGGAGAGACTTTGTGCCCTCCAAAATTGTCTTTAGTGTGTTTGTCTATTTTTTGTTTCTGTGTAAAGGACCTTGGGATGACTTTGTGTCGTCATTGTCCTTCAAATTTCACTCTTGGGTAGTCAAGGTGGAGACTTTGTGCTACATCTTAGTTTGTTGGTTACTACGCCCTTTGTTACTAGTTACTTGTCACTACCTGAATGAACTCCTATTATTTCTTGCAAGATCACTTTTGAAAGAAGAGAAGTGCCTTCAGTGTTTTCACCAAGATTTTCTACTTTGTTTGTGAACATCATCTCTAAAAAAAGAGAGATGGATGGTGTTATCCTACCCCTGAGTGTTATTTTTTGCATATATATATAGTATATAGTTCCTCATATTTATAAGGAACCTCTCCTTGATGAGAGGAGAGATTTGTCCACCTCTGATGTGGTAAACCTACACATTTGGCTGACCAATTTCCCTTGATGTGGCTGAAGGGACCTATTTTGCTCATCATTTAGATGATTGACAAAATATTCACCCAACTATTTTTTGGTGACTCTGCTAGGGAAGAACATGTAGTTTGAAGCCTAAAGCTTCAAGCTAAATTAAAACCAATTCTTTCCCATTTTCATTCTACAATCTGGCAACTCCACGCTATACTAGAAGCTAGAGAGCCCAAGGTGTTGTTGACCCTATTTTTGAAATTGTGTAGAAGGGAAATTCCAATCTTTTCCCTCCCCAACTTCAGGTTCAATGATCCAAGAGTGTTCTTCCTACCCATACCAGGTCACTAGCACAAGGCAGAGCTTCTTTTTCTACTATTATCAGAGCTTTGCCTATCCATACTCCACCTAGATTTGTTATTCCTCTTTTTCATAATCAAATCATGGAAGTTCAAGGCCTATCGGGTAACTCATTTGGTCCACTTAATCTTACTCCATCTCTACATGAACTTCCACACAGTTCAAAGTAGAATTTCTCCAAATTCTTTGGTGATGGGAGAGTTCGTCCTGATGAACACATTACAGCTTTCAGCATAGCCTGTGGCATGATAGACATGGAATTTGAGGATGTGGTAGTCAGGATATTCATGGATACATTACAAGGTGCTGTTGCAGATTGGTTCTACCATCTGCAAGCTCAGTCAGTGACTGACTAGGACACTCTTAAAGCTAAATTTGAAGCTAGGTCTGAGCCTACAAAAAATGCACATGCCTTGCTAGCCCAGATCACACAGATGAAGAAGGAACCTCATGAACCTATGAGGGATTTCATAGAAATGTTTGAAAAGCTAAGGAATCAGATTCTTGCCATTGCTTAGCCAACACCTACGAATCTTAAATACTTCTTTATCAACTCACAGCTGCCTGAAGTGAGTTTTTAGCTGAGATGTGCTAGCCACATAGACCTTTTTGCTACTCAGGACTTGGTTACTTAGGTGGAAGATGACCTTATCTTGGCAGTAAAGATAAGGAGAGATCTAAATAGAGGTAAATCCTCTTAATATTTTGAATAGTCACCTACAACCACCACTGATCCAATGGTGCAGAAGCTGGAAAATGAGTTGTTGGCTCTTAGAAAACAAATGGCACAAGGGATGTCATCTGCTCCTTCATACAAAGATGTGCCAGGAGGACATTCTATAATCAATCATACCAAGGCAATGCTATTAGGAATCAAGGGAAAACAAATTGTCTTCCTCCCCCACAGGGAAACCTTGCCATTGAAGCACCTCCAACTAATTCAACAGTCAGATATCTTGAGGCAAAATCAGATTTCTTCTTCCAAGCTGAATCAAACCTTGAAGATGACCTTAATATCTTCACTGAGGAAGAAGAAGAATTAGTTGGTGACTCCAACATTAGTTTCCTAAATTACCAGGATGAACCTAAAAGTGAAGGTAAAGTAGCTAAGGGATCATATGCTATGTTCACCTGGCCAAGAATCATCCAACCCAACAAGCTGATAAATTGAAAAAAGAGGAGCGACCTGAACCAGTAATTTCAATTGCTAAGTGGGGAACCACTCTACCTTTCTATCCAAAGGACCCAGTGATTGCAAGAAAGGTAAGTACATCAAACATCCCTATGCCTTTTACTTTAAATTTGTAGACTAGTCGTCCCCCTCCCAAAAATCAAAAATATGAACTCCCATCCTCTATAACTAGTTGATTTCAAACATTTGACATAATTGAACATATAAAAAAAACCAAAATTCAAATGTCTAAATTTTAATTCCTACAGTCCAACCCTGAGTAGATAAATAAGTTAGTTCAATGTGTGAAGAACCAAAACATCCCTGTAGGACAAGCAATTCTGAAGGTAACTCGTGATTCCTCCAAAAATACATCCACCTAGAATAACCTTGTCATTACTCCTCCTGATACTCCTGGGAGGACTGAACCATTTTATGTCTCATTTTTGATAAATGGACACCAACTAAACAATTACATCATTGATTTCAGAGCTTCAAACAATGTCATGCCTGCCAAAGTGGCAGAATCCCTTGGTCTCACACTGACCAAGATATTTGGGAGATGTTTCTCCATGGAGAACAAGAAAGTACCACTACTGGGAGAACTTAAGGATGCCCAATTTGCATTTGCAGCATTCTTAGACAAAAGAATCAAGATGACTATCCTAGTGGCCAATGTCTCAGCATCATAGGGCATCCTCCTTGGGTGAAATTTCTGCAAGGATGTGGGTAGTGAGTTGAGTATGGACCTGTCTGAGGCAAGGATCCCAGTCAAAGGTGTTATGAAGAGATTTCTCCCTGAAAAGGAAGTAAAATATGTGGTCACCAAAACATCAGCACTTGAAGCTCAAATTTTGTTTGAGTCTTCAAGCATGGGTAATTACTTCTTATCCACGGAAGAAGTTCATGAGATGTCTGATGAAGCTCTTAAAGGTGACAATCTTAAAATTGATTCAAAAGGAATAGCAGAAGGATTTGTGAAGCATAGTCTAAGTGTGGAAGAATATTCCCCTCTAAATGAAGAAGAATCCAAAGAAAAATCAGTGTCTAATGAGGTATGGATTTTTAAATTTGATGGAAGTTGTTCCTCTACCAGTTTAGGAGCTAGGGTTATGATTGTATCTCCTCAAGGAGATATTTTTCCTTCATCATACAAATTTTAGTTTAGGAACACCAATAATATAGCTGAGTATGAATCTTTATTGCTTGGATTAAGGGTTACTCGAGACAAAGGCATCCAGCTCCTTCATGTTAAAGGAAATGCTAAACTAGTCATTTATCAGGTGAGAAACCTGTATCAAACCAAAAATGAAAGATTGTGCCACTCCTGCAATTTACTCTGGGATCAGATTGAAAGCTTTAATGCTTTTAGCATCTCTACCATACGAAAGGAATTAAATGACCGGGCTAATGCACTGGCCAATTTAACAACTATATTGGTTCCTCACCTAGATTTTAAGGGAGACATGTACACTATTAAACTGGGCTTTTGACCAAGTGTCCCTGATAATACCAATTATTGGAAGTGTTCAATATTGACAACCAAATCATTGCCTTCTTGGAGCAAAAAGATAGATTTCAACAGCTTCACTTTCAAGGTAGTGAGTCTCAGAAGCTTGAACCAACCCTTGAATCAAGTTCAATCGTAGATGAAGAATTCCTATAGCCAAAATGAAACAAAATCCCAAAAGGCTTGGTTTCCATTGAGAAGTTGTTTGATAAACATGACAGGTTCATCAAATAGCAACAAACAGATTCAAGCTCCTGTCAAGAGTTTCATCAAATAAACTTGGGTACCAAATAAAATCTTAAGATGATGAACATTGGGAAGTGCTGCATAGAGGAAGAGAAGTTCAAGTTCACTACTCTACTCAGCTAGTACATGGATGTCCTAGCATACTCCTATGATGATCTAAAGTTGCTCAGGCCTAAAGAAATTTGCCATGAGATTCCTCTCAAGAGTGATTCGATACTTTACAAGAAAAAATTTAGGCAGTACAATCTAAATATATTGGGTACTATTTTGTCAAAAATACAAAAAATGTTGAATGCTAAGATAATTTTCCCAATCCATCATTTCACATGGATTGCCAACATAGTACCTGTGATGAAGAAGAATGTTGAAATTCACCTATGCGTGGACTTTAAAAATATGAATCATTCATCTTTAAAGGATAACTACCCTCTGCCCATCATGGACCAAGTAATTCAGATAGTGACTGGTTTAGAGATGTTATCAATGCTAGATGACTTTTTTGGATACAATCAAGTTGAAGCTGGTGAAGCAGACCAACACAATACTACCTTCACCACATCTTGGGGCACCTTTGCATATAGAAGAATGCCTTTTGGCCTGATAAATGCTAGTGCTACCTTCCAAAGAAAAATGGGCCTTTCTTTCAAAGATGAAATAGGTAAGTCCATTGTAGTGTACCTGGATGATTTAATAGTCTTTTCCAAGCATCACCCTAACCATGTGTGCCAATTGCATTAAGTGCTAGAACGGTGCCACTAGAATGACATTTATTTGAATCCCAAGAAGTCCATTTTTGGAGTAACTAAAGGGAAAATTCTCAAACACATCTTTTCCTAAGAAGGCACAAGGATTGACTCAGACAGAGTCAAGTCCATCCAAGATCTTACTTTGCCCATAAGTAAGACTACAGTTCACTCTTGCTTTGGAAAGGTGAATTTATTACGAAGGTTAATCCCTGAGTTTGCTGAGAAGACTCAACCATATTGTAAATATGATAAAGGGAAAGGCCATGTTTAGCTGGACTGAAGAAGGCAAATTGGCATTCTGAGATATTAAGACAGCTATTGCCTATGCCTCAATTCTAGTTTGTTTGAACTATAACAAAGATTTCACAATGTATAGTTATGCTTTTGAGCACACACTTTCAATAATTTTGGTTCAATAGAACCAAGAAGGTGTGGAATCTCCCATTTCTTTCATGAGTTATCCCTTCAAATCTCATGAGTTGAAGTATTCAAACATGGAGAAGCATGCTTATGTAGTGGTGAAGGCAGTGAAGCATTTCCACTTCTACATCCTAAATTCACACACTGCTACTCTGGTTCCTGACACCACAGTCAAATCCATATTAACTTAGTAGGAGTTTGGGATGAAAAGAGGCAATTGGATTGCTAAAATCTAGGAGTTTGATCTAGTCATCAAGCTAATGAAGCTGGGGTGAGGAAAGGGCCTATGATAATTGATTGCTGACAACAAACCAGAACAAACAGGGCATGAAGAAGAAGAAATTGAAGACATGTTAATAGTCCTCTTTGTCTAAACCATGAATGAGTGGTATTCAGGTATTGCTCATTTTCTTACTTATGGTGAGTGTCCTACTCACCTATCTCATAAATAAAGGAGGACTATCAAGTTTAAAGCTACCAATTTTATCCTCTAGGACAACGGCCTATATAAGAGGAGCCTTGATGGAGTGTTTCATCACTGCGTGGACAAAGAGAAACAAAACAAAATTTTTAAGTCCTTCAATAATTTGGCTTGAGGAGGACATTTTTCTACACCTCTAACTGCCCATAAAATTTTGTGAGTCAGGTATTACTAGCCTACTCTATTTCAAGATGCATACAAATGGGTAAGAAAATGTAAACTATGCCAATAGTTCATTTGAAGACCCAAGCTAGCCACTCTACCTCTTAAGCTAGTCATGATAGTAGAGCCATTTCAGTAATGGGGAATTGATTTCATTGGTGCTATAAACCATCTTCAAGTACAAGACATGATTATGTCCTTACAGCCACAAATTACTTCACCAAGTGCGTGGAAGCTATCCCAACCAAGCATGCTACTTCAAAAGTAGTGTGCAATTTCCTCAAGGAGAACATCATTTCCAAGTTTGGGGTCCCAACCAGGATTGTCACAAACAACATAGCTTGTTTCACTTCCCAAGAGATTACCCAGTTTTGTTTTTACTATGGGATCACCCTCTCCCACTCTTCTGATTACTCTCCACAAGGGAATGGACAAGCTGAATCAAGCAACAAGAACCTGGTGACTATCATCAAGAAGCTGGTGAATGAAAACTAGCAAATGTGGCATAAAGCATTAGTTGATGCTCTATGGGTAGATAAGATTACACGAAAGAGGGCAATTGGTATGTCACCTTTCTAGCTTCTTTATGGTCTCAATGCTGAGATACCAATCACCCTAGAATTGTCAGCATTAAAATTGTCTAAGGCAATTGATGATTAGACATATGAAAGCTCCATCAATAAGAGTATCATGTGCCTGACTGAGTTGGATGAGCAATGGACTATGGTGGTGAACCGAACTGCTATACATCAAAGTCTAGTGAAGAAGCTCTTCGACTAGAAAGCAAAAAACTATTATTTCCAGATTGGAGATCAAGTCCTATTTTGAGACAAGAGAAGAGAACCAAAGGGAATGCATGGAAAATTTGACTCCCTTTGGAGGGGCCTATTTATTATCCATTATCTCAGTGGTGAAAATAGTTTCCTATTGAAGTATCAAGATAGCACACCCTTTTCTCCACCTCAAAATGGGCAGCATCTAAAGCACTTCAATTCTTGAAGTATCAGATAAGTTCACCTATAAATATGTATATTTTTATAGTCTTTGTTTCTATTTTGTGTTGTTCATTTTCATTTTTTGGCACCTTTCTTTTTGGGTAGCATGGCTCCATAGCCCAATAAAATAATTAAAGGCACTAGAGATTCTAGTTTCTACTCCCCTCAGCTGTTCCAAGTTTTCAACTGAAGGAAGTTCCCCAACTGGAGCTAGCTATTGTTCCCAAAATTTGTCACTCATTTTTGAGACAACATATGAACTATTTTGGTCTTGCAGGATAAAATTCATTCTTCACTTCTCAAAAATTGTTCTAAGCATTCAAATTCTTCATTTTACAAGCTTTTTTAGTTAAGGGATTAGTAGGTTTGGAAATTTCAATGGCTTTATCAGGTGAATTCTTTCAAAGGAACAAGTTCTCAACACTTAGACGATTTCAAAACAAGTTCAACAACAAGCTTCATCAAAAGAATGAACTGTTGAACCATTGAACCTTGAACCAAAATAGTTCAACAGGTTCAATGGGTTTAAAGGTTCAATGGCATCATCAAGCTTAATGAGCTAAGCACTTCATTAAAAGTTTAAATTTCAACCACTTCAGCAAGTTCAACGGCTTCAAAACACTTAATGAAAAGAAGAAGGCTTGAAATGTTGAATCGTTGAACCTTAAACCAAAATGGTTCAAAGGTTCAATGCAGTTGGTTTAGGTGGTCAATTAAATGAATGCAACACAAGATTGAACTATTGAACCATTGAACCAAAGTTGGTTTAATTGGTCAATTCAATCGAAAGGTTGAAAGGAGTGCCCCAAGGCCTGAAAGGCTAGTGCCCTTACAGAGGGAAATGAACCAAGCCCAAGTGCCCTTGCGGAGGGCAGTGAGAAAAAGTGGACAAAGAGATTTCCTTTGGAAAAATGAATAAGGTAAAAGATAAAGAGAATTCTTTTAGACAAAATGTTTGAAGGAATTCCTTCAGACATTTCGTCTGAAGGAATTCACCTAAAAGAAAAAGCTGACCCAAAGCAAGCGGGAAGATTTCCTTCAGACATATTTTTTAGAGGAATTCCTTCTTATATTTTGTCTGAAGGAATTAAAGCCGAAGGATGCCGAATACCACCTGAAGGCCACTCGAAGATCCTTGAAGGGCAGGAACCCTTGCGGTGGGGCTCTTATCGACCAGAAAATGGACCTTATCAAGACCCGAAGGGACACCTTCCCTTCTAGAAGTTACAAATGCATTAAGTCCCACAATCAATTTTTACAGACTCTATAGACCTTATTTCTATGGACTCCACAGGCTTGATTCTATGGCCTCATTTTTACAAACTCTACAGGCTAGGTTTTACAGACTAGTTTTTATGGACTCGATTCTATCAACTTTGTAGGCTCATTTATATAGACTCCACAAGATGATTTCTAAGGGCTCATTTATAAGGGCTCATTTCTATGGAATCTACAAGCTCATTTCTATGGACTCTACATGATGATTTCTAAGGGTTCATTTGTACAAACTCTGCAGACATATTTCTACGGACTCTTTCAAAGCTCGAGAGACTTAGAGAAAATAAAGGCTTCTGAAGAAGAAGTTGAATCATTAAACCTTAAACCAAAATGGTTCACATGTTTAATGGGTTCAACAATTTAAGGAAAGCTCTGATTAAAGATAAGAAGCAAAAGTTTCTAGAGACTAGTTCAAGAAGGTTCAAGCGAATGAACCAAGGAGGCAACCTGAACCATTGAAACAGTGAACCTTTGATGTCCCCATGGACATCAAATTCAAGCTAATGAAATATCTATTGATTTTAAAAAGTGGCATAAAACTTGAAATCAAACTCAATGCCCCACTAAAGAAGGAGTCGTAAAGGCTAGCAAAAGGGGGAAAAGATAGCCCAAGGGCTCAAACTACAATAGGAAAGAGGGAAAGATCAAAAATATCTACACTGGAGTTATTCCAGTAGGTGGAACAATTCACCAAGTAGATATTTGAACTTGAAAACATTCAAGGCATACCCTATTTGTCTCCCTTGGAGTAAAGGTGAGGTGGATAGCTACACAGACATTGGGCGACAGACCAGATGACTCAGGCCTAGGAGAAGACATTTGAGATGAATCGACATGCCATAGTTAAGGCAGCCACCTTTTTCTAGCATGAGCTCTTTGACAAAACTTAAAATGCATTCAAGGCATTGAATTCAGCATGGGCCATTCCATGGAACAAAGTGTCAAGCCTTTCTTGGATGCTATATATTGTATTCTCTTACTTTATGCAGAGGATACTTTTCCATTATAGAAGTGAAACTCTACCAAAATTGAGAGGTGATTACTGAGACTTTGGGCTCAGATTGTTCATCATATTTCTTTATTTGAATGAGAAAGCAAGTTACTTTTAGACTTTGTGTTGTTATGGCTTGTGTCATTTTAGGGGATTATTTTTATGTCTGTTTCGTTAATGTGTTCCTGTCCATTTTAAAGAAATAAGCAGAACTAGTGGAAGTAATCAAGAAGGTGTCCTGAAGCCAACTATGGAGAGACTTTGTGGCCCCCACAATTGTCTTTAGTGTGTTTTTCTATTTTATGTTTCTATGTAAAGGACCTTGGGATGAATGTGTGCCCTCATTATCCTTTGTATTTCACTCGTGGGCAGTCGAGGTGGAGACTTTGTGCTACATCTCAGTCTGTTGGTTACAATGCCCTTTGTTACTAGTTACTTGTCACTACCTAAAAGAACTCCTGCTATTTCTTGTAAGATCACTTCTAAAAGAAGGGAAGTGCCTTCAGTGTTTTCACCAAGATTTTCTACTTTGTTTGTGAACATCATCTCTGAAAAAAGAGAGATGGATGGTGTTGTCCTACCTATGAGTGTTATTTTATACATACATATATGTTTATAGTATATAACTCCTCATATTTATAGGGAACCTCCCCTTGATGAGAGGAGAGATTTGTCCACCTCTGATGTGGTAAACCTGGACATTTGGTTGACCAATCTCCCTTACTATGGTTGAAGAGATCTATTTTTCTCATCAGTTAGCTGATTGACAAAATATTCACCCAACACTAGTAACATGTTTCTATGGATTAGAGCCTTAAAACTAGCACCTATCCAAAATGTATAAGTTACATCATAAGGGATGTAATTTTTTATTTTCATAAAATAAGTTTGTATGAATTGAAGAGTGAATTTATAGTTCTACTAAAATTTTTTTCCAAGGGTTGTTCATTCTATATTATATTTTATTTATAAATTATTAAGCAACAATAAACTTATATTTTTGGTGAAGGTTATAGTGGAAAATGAGGTTGTGTCTCTCCATATGATGTGGAAATGAGTTTTGTGGGGATGAGATATTTCATTTCACATTGAGATGAAACAATGGTGAAGTAGTGGGGAAAGGCAAGGACATATAGAACATCCTAGTAGTGAAATAATTCAATGTAAGCTAGGTAATGATGGTGAGAGCCAAGGATAGGTATTTTAAGAGATATCATACATCAAAGGGCCCACCTCATACCCCAATCATGGATTCAATGTAACTACTAAATTTATATGACATACATCCATCACAAATTAGTTTAAAAACTTACAAGGTGGACATATATTTTATTAGAAATTTTCTATTGTCATGAGTGGGCTAGGAAATCATTAGATCTGATCCAATTTTGGCAGGACTTGACATTCAATGTACAAATTTAACTAGTATTGAAATGTAGTTGACATGAGATAAATCATTAGGTTGTGTTGTTAGAAAATTTGCACATATAAGTTTACATACTTGGTTACCCGATGCAATGGAGAGTCCCACTCCAATATCTACTTTGATTCATGTAGCTACCATGACAATAATAAGTGTTTTTTGAATCTATATTTATATATATCAATTATAATTATAATATAATATAATAGTATATACTATATTATATAGATAATTATATTATATATTTATAATTATACATATTATTATAATAATTAAATTATTATTATATATATATTAATAATACAATAATATATTAAATGAAATATAAAATATAAAATATAAAATATAAAATATTATAGATTAATCTATAATATTATATATTTATAATTACCACATGCACGTGCACGCGCGCGCGCGCACACACACACACACACACACACACACACACACACACACACACACACACACACACACACACACACACACACACACACACACACACACACACACACACACACACACACACACACACACACACACACACACACACACACGCACGCATGCGCGTGCACACACACACACACACACACACACACACACACACACACACACACACACACACACACACACACACACACACACACACACACACACACACACACACACACACACACACACACACACACACACACACACACAGTGTGTGTGTGTGTGTGTGTGTGTGTGTGTGTGTGTGTGTGTGTGTGTGTGTGTGTGTGTGTGTACACATGTATATGTATATCTATATGTTTATATGTATATATGTATATGCAAATGCATATCTATATCTATGTGTGTGTGTGTGTGTGTGTGTGTGTGGATATGGGAACTAAATATTTAAAATGATTGAGAATGTCATACGAACAAGGGTGAAACTATGAAATAAAAAATTCTTAGACTTATGTTGGTTTCAATGGAGATGTTATTCAATAATGGTGAGAGTTGGAAAGTATAGTTAATGGTCGATCTACATTCATACGTTTATTTATACTTATAAAAGGTACAAAGTGTGTATAAGTAAGAGATTCTAGTAATACCATTGTCTCGAAAGGTTGTAACACTTTTGAATAAGGTCATGAAATGATAAATATTATCAAAGTTTATATCTTATGGTAAGTCTATTTTATAAGGGAAACATTTGTTTTAGTCTGATTTAAGTAAAGGTATGATGAAGACAAGACAAATTTAATATGAAATGGTTTGCAATGTTGTGATGAGAATGGATGCACAAGTGATAGGTCTTGGATGTAGTAATAGGAAATTAAATATACATAAATTTGAGAAAAAACAAAAAAACCTAAGTATATAATGAAAATAACGAGATGCATATGGAACAAAACTAAGAAAAGGAACATGTTTAAGAGATATATGTATAATCATTTTCATAATATTAAAAAATTGATTGTCATATGCATGTAAATTATGACTCATGTTTCCTCTACCTTTATTTTCATTTAAAAAATAATACTTGCGACATCATCAATGGCAATAAATTCTTTTAAGACCTTATACTTGTTCATCAGCCATGTCTAGCATCCTATATGTTGAGTAGTATAGAAAGGACAAAGAAGAAGAAAGCTACCATTTGTGGAAAAAGAGGGAATCATGTCATGTTATTTGAATAATTATTTTAGGATACTAGCATAAAATATCATTGATATTTTGATGGCCATGAGGCTAGCCTCTATGTTTTCATATCTAATTATAACTATGAAATTTCCATTATTCTATTTTCCATCTTCCTGACACATTGCAGATTCATTTGGGGAAAATAACATGTTATTTTTTAAATGCCAAGTTTAAAAGAGTTAGTGTAAGCCACTTATTTTTAAAATAGGAACAAAAATCAATGAAAAATGCTATAGCGAAGTTTGTCTATTAACTGAGTTTCAATGAATTTATAATAAAATTAATTGTATTCAAAGTAATGTGATTAAACATTTGCATTAACAAGTTTTAAGTCCAATATTTGGTTTTTATTTATGTATTTTCAAATCATGTATGATTTTATAAATCTATGATTTGGAGGTTACACTTGTGAAAGAGACACATGCATAATTTAATAGTATCAATAAGTTTTCAAAGAGTCATTCAAGTATTTTCAGAGGTGTAGAGAAATAAATGTGTTGAAGTTTTAGAATGCCTTCAAGAAATGTTTTAGTAAACTAGTAGAGTATGACAATATTTATGGATTAGTACATCAAGGGGATGTCATCCTAGGTTATTGTATTTGATAGATACCAAAAATGTGTCTGTATCACATTCACCTGAACTAGGGAACATCATTTGATGTCAATTTTGATAGTATCTTTTTTTTATAAGAAGCCATGTGAGTGGCATGTGTATTCAATGGTGAGGTAATTCCTATTGAATTATTTTAAAAATCTCTTCCAAATGATTTATAATTTTTCATTTAATATTCTAAATGATTGATTTTTGTCAATCAAGTGAACTAAGATATGTTTCAAAATAAAATTAATAAATGTCATCATTTGATTTTTTATTACATGTGATATGAGTAGATCTTAACTAAATAATATAGTTACAAGCAATCATCTGATTAGAGATGTGTCTCTATTGCATTCATCAAAACTAGATAAGGTCATCATATATCAATTTTTTCAAGATCATTCTTCTTTAAGACACTATACACACACCATCTGTATTGAATGTTGA
Source organism: Torreya grandis (assembly GCA_037957365.1). Lineage (NCBI taxonomy): Eukaryota > Viridiplantae > Streptophyta > Pinopsida > Cupressales > Taxaceae > Torreya > Torreya grandis. The sequence goes on along the minus strand of JARHVA010006685.1, from coordinate 751,508 downwards.
ATTAATTTTAATGTATAATTTAAAATTTATCACAGTGATTTATGATTAGTTATTTGATATTTTCTTTGATTGATTTTTTTACTCAGATGAATTGGGAAATGATTCAAGTTAAAAAGACATGAAAAAATTATTTTGAAATTCTACAATCAATGAAAATTAAATGAGTATCAAAATTAGAGGTCTAATTTTATTTTAAGAATGAAATATTTGTTTTATATAATATAAACTAGTTTGGGAGTAGAAGGGTAATCTCTAATGAAAAAAATGATGGAGGAAAAAAAATGATAAATAGGGTTGAGTATAAAATTAGTTTTTTGATAGTATAATGCAATAAACCTTAATTTTCAAGATTTGAAATATTAAGAAGGTGCATGTGAAATTTAAGAAAAATAAAGTTATTGGTAAATTTATAGACAGGGTTATAGACACGTGTCCTCTTCCTTCTCACCAAAAACATGAAAGAGTAATGACATGTCATTTTCACTAGTTTTAGTTAATTTTTGTAAACCATGTGCATTCAATGTGTATTCAATGCCAAGTTAATTTATTCAAGGTTTTTTTTCATGATTTATGGTTACTTTTTTTTAAAAAATTAATAGATTGCCTTGATTAGGTGAAAACATAAAATATTAAAAATGAAAATTCATGAGAGAAGTTTTTCAAACATAAAAAGTAGATCAAATAATCAAAATAAATTTATATACCAATTTTTACAATTTTCTTTTCATAAACAAGATTAATTAACATAGGAAAACACTGAACCAATCCCAAGCTTAGCAATATATGCCAATGGGAACCACACCATGAAACCACAAGCTTTAAAAAAAAATCTCAATGAGCATCCCAAACAAAATAAAATATAAAAATATATGATTAACCCCCTTAATGCTATATTAAGGAAACTGATTTTAGAACCATTTTCAACAAAAAAGAATAAAATGATAGAAATTACCATAAACTAACATTGATCAAAGGTAGTAAGACTAGCATCAGATGGCCATAAAAATCTTGTAGTCTAGATCTTATACCATAATAACCACCTTGACCTTCATATTACCATCATTATTTCATTAAGCTCCACCTATGATTTTTCATAGCTTCATATTGGAATATTGTCATTGATGTAAAAGGAATTGTAATTAATGTCAACAGAATTGTCGATGGAAATGTCAAAATATCGAAGGAGATGTTGATGGAAATGTCAACAAAAGTGCCAATGGACACATCTTTTGGTGAAGAAGTACCTCTTGGATGGGATGCCTCCTTTTTGAAGAGATTTTGAAGGCTATATAAAGTAGATAGAAGGTTGATAAAGATATGAAATTATTTATTTCTATCATTCAAACATAAGTATATTATTGTGGAGAAGAAGAAGAAGAGGAAATTGAATTTTCCATCATTCAATTATGAATAAATAATAGTAAGGTGAAATATTGTTTCAGTAGAGGTCAGTGCCTCAAAAATAAGAGATTTGTGTCTCTTGCTAAGTTGGAGCTTAGCAATGGGGATTGGTGTCTCTAGTAGGTTGGTACCTACAAATTATTTTGGAGTGGTGATTGGTGTATCCAATATTTTTGTACCTAAAAATTGTTTAGTGATGGGAATTAGTCTCTCTAGTAGGTTGATGACTATAAATTTTATAAGAAGAATTTAATTTATTTATGGATTTAGATAATAGATAAAAGCAATCATTTTATCCATGGTTTTCTCTCAAAAGGGTTTGCACATAAATCTTGCATTCATATTATATTCTTAATTTTTTATGTTATGTGATTGATATTATTGTAATTATCAATTTGAAAATGTAAAAGATTACATTATATTGATTCACCCCTTGTCAGTATAAGTGTGTACTAAAAAATCAGTATTGGAGTGGGTTGATTTATAAATAGTCTAACCACTAGAAGGTAGATCTCAAGAGCACACATGTTTGGTTAGGAAGGATTTCCTCAAATAGGGATCCATTGTTAAATGGATCAAACTATGCCTTCTGGATCATAAGGATGTGTGCTTATCTAATGGGTCTTGTCTTTGATATTTGGAAATTAGTTATGAGAAGATATATATATATATATATATATATATATATATATATATATATATATCATCTCCTAAAAAAAATCTAATATGAAATAATGCAAGTGAAAATAATGCAGAAGATATGAATGTAATTTTGTGTGGTCTATCAAAATTAGAGTTTGTCAAAGTAATGCACTTTAAATCAACAAAAGAGATTTGGGATAAACTAAAAAACATTTGTGAAGGAAAAAATAAGGTAAATAAAGATAATCTTCAAACACATAAAAGACATTTTAAAAGTTTGAAAATGAAGGATGAAAAAAACATTGTAACCTATCTACTTTATGTGGATGAAATTGTAAATACCATCAAAGGACATGGTGAAAAAATTGAAGATCCAATGATCATGTAAAAGTTGTTAAGGTCACTTCACTTAATATTTGATGCAAATTTCCATCCATTGAGGCAATGAAGGACTTAGATAAACTAAATATGGATGAATTACATGGGATCCTCATGACATGTAAAATGAGGACTGAAAAGGATAAATCATCTAAATTAGAGGAAGCCTTCAAAGCCTCAAATAAAATGAAGAAGAAATAGCCTAAGTCAAGAGATAGTTCAAATAATGAATTAGATGAAGAATAAGGTCATTTTGTGAATAATATGAAGAAAGGATTTGACAAGTACAAAAGTAAGTTACCTTTTAAATGCTTTAATTATGGGAATGTAGGACATTTTTTGGCCAAATACCCATACAGAGAAAATAAAAATAGTGATGAGGAGGAATATTATAATATAAATGAAGGCTATAAACAAGGAAAACTCAAGAAAAATAAGAAATTTCACAAGAACAAGAAAATCATCTATTCCAAACAGGAAAGTAGTACATCCAAATAGAGTTTCTCCACTAGAAATAGAGAAGAGATATTATTCATGGAAATAAAATAAAAAAATGATATCTTCGAAAGTAAAGACAAAGAAAAAGAAGAAAAGGAATTATAATGGGAAAAGAATGATGAAATAGATGGAGAATTATATTTGGAAGAAGAGCTCATTTATTCCCTAAGTGAAATCAAGAAACTTAACAAGAACTTGAAATAAAAATTACAGATTCAAGAGGACTTTGAATCTAAAGCAAAAATAGCACAAAGTATTGAGGAATCAAAAAATATGATCATCAACCTCAAGATTCAACTTGAAGAAGTAGAAATTATTGGAAAGGAGCTCAGAATCCAATTAAACAAAAAGGAAAAAAGTTGTGAGAGGATAGATTCCCAAATTGTTTCCTTGAAGAAGGAACTAGAGAAAACAACCATTAATTTGAATAGAAGGCTTAAATTTGATAATATTACCAAACTCTTAGATGATATAATAAATGCGAAAAGGTCACCATTTATAAATATTGGTCTTGGATATAAATAAAATCAAATAGCCAACAAAGAAGATCAAAAAGAGCCACCAAATAAGACAAATGAAGAAAAGACAAAAATCTATGTAGATGTTCTCAAAATTCCTTTCCTCCAAGGTAGGCACACATAAAGAGGTTCCAACATTATTTCTTTGCTTATTTATTATCATGTAATAAATTTGGTCATAAATAAATAAACCATAAGAATCACACAATACATTTTGATTGGAATAATAATAAAATTCATTATTGGTTTACAAATAGGAATTAAAATTCATTTTCTCCTTTAGTAGATTACAATCTCATATGCTATAAGTAAAAAAAATATGGACATACAACATGATTTTGTATAAGTGGTTTTATGAAACTTCCTAGGTAATATAATAAAGTGGAATCCATGACTAAACAAAAGTAATAAACTTCAAAAGTATGGAAAAATATGTAAGAGAAAGAAAATAAGGAGATACCTATGATTGTGTAAATTGCATTTCATGAACAAGAGGTATCACTAAACTCATAATAAGTATAAATACATGGTGATCTAATCATTGAATTATGTTTTAACTTTAGTGATAATAAAACTTAAAGGATTAATACTCATAGAATATTAGAGACAGAGAGAAGACATGATTGGAGAGAAGAATGAGAAAGATGATTAGGAAAAAGTTGATGTTCCAAGATACGAATATGAAAAACATGAAGAGACTTGGAAGTCTATTGAAAAATCATTTTTACAGGATGTCATTAAAATTCATGATCGATTATTTGATCTACTAATCTTGTGCAATATTTTTTAATTCTTTGATCTTAGATAATGAGAGCTAGTATGCCTTTACTCTTGTATTTGAAGTCGATAAGAAGTTTATTGAAGGAAATGAATATTCATTGACTGCAGTATTGGATGATAACATATTATAAGGCCATTCATTTCATTTGTGTTTGACTCACCAAAATATTTCACAATCACTCTTTAGGAGGTTTTTGAATATGATTTAAATTATAATATCCAAGTAATAATAATAAAGCATAAAGATAATGAATTTAAAATAAGATTTGAGGGAAGTGAAAAAGAAGAGTTACCACATGAGTATCTAGACATAATCCATATTGATGTAGATGATGTCAAAAATCCCAAATTTAATAAAATTAAAGGAGAGTAAATGAGAAAATAAAAATTCCTTATACAAAAGGATAAATAAGAGTAGAAAGATAATCATTCAGTTGTGGTGATGTTGAATAAGATGACATGGATGTTCCCCATGATTTTTTTGTGGATGAAAGTATAATGAACATCCCTTTGCCATTGATGTAAAAAGGGGAGAATTAATGAAAGGAGGAGTAAAGGAGGAGAACTATAGTGATGGGGATTTTATCTACATATTTTCCATCAATGATAAAGGGGGAGACTATTTAAATATTGTCATTAATGTCAAAGGAATTTTAATTGTTGTCAATAGAATCATCAATGGAAATTTTGAAATGTCGACATAATTGTTAATGGAAATGTCAAAATGTCAATGGAAATGTCATTGGCAATGTCAAAGGACACATCTTTTGGTGAAGAGGTGCCTATTGGATGGGAAGCCTCCTTTTTGAAGATCCTTTAAAGGCTATATAAGGTGGATAGAAGGTTGAGAAAGATATGGAATTAATTCTTTCATTCAAGCATAAGTAGATTTTTGTGGAGAAGAAGAGGAGGAAACTAAATTTTCCTTCATTTGTTGACGAAGAAATAATATTAAGGAGGAATATGGTTTCAGTATAAGTTGGTGGCTTAGAAATAAGAGATTGGTGTCTCTTACTAAGTTGGTGCATAGTAGTGGGGATTGGTGTCTCCAGTAGGTTGGTGACTATAAATTTGTTTAGTAGTGGGGATTGGAGTCTCTGGTAGTTTGATGCCTAAAAATTGTTTATCAACATGGATTGGCATCTCCATTAGGTTGGTGTCTAAAAGTTTTGTAAGAATAATTTTATTTGTGGATAGATTTGGATAGTAGATCCAAGCAATCATTTTCTCCATGGTTTTCTCTTGAAAAGGTTTCCATGTAAATCTTGTGTTCTTAATTATTGATGTTATGTGATTGATATTATTGGGATTATTAATTAAAAAAATTAAAAATTTACTATATAATGATTCACCCACATTTAGTATAAGCTAATTCCCAACACATCCTTGATACTAAATCTTCCATCTATGCCACCTTTTTATACAATAAGTGATGGGTATGGATAATTAGTTTTAATAATAAGGCCAGATATGCCTTGATATTTTCATTCACCATCATAGCCAAAATGCTTCATGAAACTAGTTGCTACTACATTTTTTCCACTACCCATACCAACTAAAAAAATCTTTCTTTAAGCACCTAAGAATTTTCCATGGATAATATTCCTCTCACCTCTGACTTATAATTGGAAGGTCATCCAAGAAAGAGATGTCAATGTAATCTAATGTAGTCACTAATAATCTTTAATGATTCATTTTGGTAGAAAAAATTCCTCTCGAATAACTTATACCTTTTTGGAGAACAGAGCAAGGAGATTTATTACAAACATTGATTTCATTTTTGAATTCACCCTTGATCTTATTTTATTTTCAACATAATCGACCCATAGGACATCTTTACTTGCCTTTATAACTAACCCTATTGGATAAAAAAATAAATTGAGTTTTTTATTTGATATAATTATTATAAAAATGATCTCCTTATACTATCCAAATATTAAGAATCATTAAAATAATATAGAGGGCCATATGTTGGTTAGAAGTGACAACAAGAATACATACTCTTTATGACTAGAAATCTTGTACCCTTCACCACAAATATAAAACATAATGAAACAAGAAGGAAGATTATATTTAATACCTTCCTAGTCTCCCCTAACACATGGTGAAATGGTTACCCAAGAGTTAGAGGTGGGTAAAAAATGTGAGATGACACCTTGTAACATACCTCATTATAATTAAATCATGACCTCTCCCAGTCATTAAGAGAGCAGACAATGTCTAGACCAAAATATCATTCAAAATTTATTAATTGAATGGTTTTAAATTTCAAAGAAAATTTATATGCTCCCACTCAACCGTTATTATTTAGAGGTGATTCCCATTCAGAGGCTTAGGATTGAGTCTTATCAATAATTTTTTGTCCCAACATGCTTCCATTCTGAACCAACTATATTTTATGTTGTTCATCTTAATTTGTTGTTTTTGATCAATGTTTACACTAGCAAGGAATTTTTCCACACCATTTTTTTGTTTTAAGAAATGTAATACCTTATAAGGGTCAAAATCCTCTAAATTCTCCAATATTTCAATAAGAATATTATCCAATTTCCAATTATTTAACTCTTGGTTTCAAATAGAATTTATAATAGCTACTAAATCTCCTTCAATAATCAATTTTTCAATTCCGAATTGAACAACCAAATGATTACCAAAGACTAGGGCACAATATTCAGTCTCATTATTTATCCCATTAGGTATTTTTACTAATGATGTTTGGCTTATGGACCCTTCACAATATTTAATGATGCCCACCCCTTTATAACCTTACTATTTCATCCTTATGCCCACCCTTTGATAATCTTGGCACATTAAATGAGGGAAGTGAAATAATGTTCTAATTATTCAAAATGATGATATCTTGTTAGGACACTACCTTTCTATAAGAAACTACCTAGCACACTATGAGCTCTAAAATAGACACTTCAATTCTATTGATTATGGAGTATAAAAATGAGCACACACCTTTGAATATGCATTATTTCCTCTCTTTCCAAACCTAAAAAATTAGTATTTTTACTTTGACAACCCAAATTTGTGATAACTCATATTTCAAATTTGGATAAGGACACATTTAAAAATATTGAATAAGGAACACTAGGGTTACCCAAGCCCAACCCAATTTTATCTCCTCCATTTCTAACACGCACTTGTAAATAAGTAAGTAATAAGTAGAATGGACATTATATTTTGTGATTTTACATACAAAACTTCAAGAAATATTAATAAATCTAGCTTTACTTAGCCTATCATGCACCAAGGTCAATCATTGGATAGTGATCTAGGAAAAATATCGAACCTTTGGGAGGATTCATTTATTCTCACATGTGGAATCAAACTACAAGCACTCTAGAAGAGCCAAGCAAGAAAATATATAATCTAAGTTAACATCCTAGTTACCTAATTTTCTACTGAGACATTACAACTAACCTTGTCTAAAACTTTAGTTGATATTTTGAAGCTTAAGGAGGGATGAATTTTTTTTCTAACTAATCTTAGGGAAGGATTTCAAAGTATAAGTATTTATAATGCTGAACAATGAAGTCTTGGTCAATATAAACACTCATTTAATAACTAACCTTAAAACACCATATAATTATCAATATGGATTTTATTTCCATGAGGAATGTGTTATCATCTAATGGAGTGCATCCAATCCATAAATCCTCCCATAAATTTTCATTCTCTCCCAACTTATTTTCCTATGATAAATGAATTAAGATGGCAGGTCCACATGATTTCATAAAATTCCATAAGTGAGATCCTAAGGGTAGGTTAGACATAGTTAGGGTTTTGTCTACCTATAAATAATATAAATTTTCACCTTAATAAGGTAGAACCATTTGGCATGAGGTTGTGAATACATCCCCCAAACTAACATTTTCCATATGTTTTTGTTTTGATGTGACAAATCCTAAATTACAGTCCCACCTTAAAATTTTGAAGTGAAAATGTTTTCTTGGCTCAAGATACATATCTTCCTCTTCTCCTCTATACCTCTCCAAAAATATCCCTCATGATCATGTTGAATTTTATGATTACACTAACTAGATATTTTAGAGAGGCTGAAATATAAAATTTAAGACTATATAGAACATATTTTATAAGAGTGATATGCCTTGAAAGATTTACGTTTACCTTTCTAAGAAAATAATCAAGATTTAAAATGATATATCAATTGTTTATAATGAGAGTTATTACATACTCCTTCAAATGTATGAATACTTAAATATTTCCATGGTAGGGAGACTATTTTAAATCCAAAGGATTTAAAAAATTTATCCTCCACCACTTGGGGGGTGTTAAATAAAAATACCCATAATTTTTTGTTATTTATTAGTTATTTGGAATCCATTGAGTAGGTGTCAGAATGCTTTGGAAGGTTATAGCTTATCTTCTTCTATTTGTTTCAAAGATCAAGATTTCATTAGATAACCATTGATGAGTGAAAATGGTAATCTTCTTGTAGCATTTATCCCTAGGATCCTAAGGGAAGTGGTAGTTGCCTTAATTTACCTCCCAATGGATTATACCATTATAATAAAAAAATAACTATATAGTTGGTCCCATTAACTTAGATCTCATGAGCCATAAATAATAATTGACACACACCATTCCTTTATGAATCTAGATAACTCCAAGAATTTCATAAGGAATATCCAACTGAACCTATCATATGATTTACTTATATATATATATATATATATATATATATAATATGATGAGCATCCCCTTTTATTTTATCAGGGTTAGAGTGTGGATGATATCATGAATTATTATAGTTCATTTGAAAATTATCTTTTTTAGAATAAATCCCTATTATTCTAGAGAAATCAGTTTAAGAATATTTTTTTGAGTCTTAAGGCAATGGATTTGGAATATGTTTATAAACCATATTTTAAATAACATTCAGTCTAAAGTTGAAAGATTTAAGGATATTGTTTTCTTATCTGGATTCTTTAACTTCTAAAAATATATGATCCTTTCCTAACACCTCCCAACAATCCTAAAACAAGTTGACAAGAAATCCATCTAAGCCCAGTTACCTTTTCCTTTTCTTTTAGGAATACCACCCCCTTAATTTCCTCCATAGAAAATGGTGTTAGAGGAACAATCACTGAGAGGGTCATGTGAATCATTGAATCAATGTATTTCAAATCTTCAATCTAAATCATTCAAACCCTTAGTCATACACCATAAGAAATTCAAGAATAAAATAAGCCACTCAGAGCAATGAATATGAAAGATAAGAAAGATAACACAAGTTCTATGTGGGAAACCTTCTTGGGGGAGAAAACCCAATCTGAAGCCTACAAACACATGGACTACTTGTAATATAATATGATTACAAACACGATATTTTAGTTAATCACCCACTTCAACAGGAGCACCAAGCCATAAAGATGACAAGTACAAACTTGCCTATGATGTTGATTACCAACACAACATCTATACAATGAAAAACTTCATAATTCTAATTATTTCTCAATCTGATTAATAAGCATTAATAAAAAAACATCCTTCAATCTTATTCACTCATTAAAACATTCACACATAATCATGTCATCCAAAACCACCTTTTGGATCAATCTACACATCTTTACTTATTCTCATGCATCAAACATATAAATTCAACATTAGAATTATGACCACAAGGTCATACATATAATCCACACTCTAATATACCTCTCAAGATATCCATAATACTCTCACATATTTCATAGATCTTTTTCTCATATGCTCACTTACATCTATCACACTTGCTCAACATTTTAATTAGTCCAATTAGACCTTGTATTTATAACACTCTCTTTCTTTTACCCATTTTGGTTGGACAAGATGCTTTACATATTTGTTCTATCATGAAATAGGTCTTCATACACATTACATGGGTGAAACACTCCACTCCATAGGTTGACCATAATCCTTAAGTCTCAATTACTCTATTAGGTCTTAATGAGACCCAAAATTAATTAGGCCTTCACATCCACACGTTACTCTTACAAACTATTGGACCACCTTCATCTTCCATGAATAATTAAAACATATAAAACCTACCTATAATAGGTCATTTATTAATTACACATAGGTCTATGTTGCTTGGAACTCAACATCATACCTTGAACCAATCCATTCTAGACTACTCACTGATAAGCCTAGAAACATAGGAGAGTTTGTCATATAGAAATGAGGTATACAAACAATTTTATCAAACAATACACTAAATAAAATGAATTAATATATTATACATGACCTATGAAACATATTCATGTCCATTAGACACCTTCACTCAGGCTATAATCACTCAAGACAACTCTCTCAAAGTGACCACTCAGATTGGTCACAAATAATCAAAATACATTCAAACTATTTTGACTCTCCAAAACTTATCAAGGGTATAAAAAGACATAAAATACCTTATAATCAATCTCTGAGACTTCCTTTACTTCTTCATATTCATTTTTTTCACAAATATTCTCAGAACACCTTCAACATACCTCTATAAGATGGTTACTCAATCTGTCAATACATTCAACAAACACAATTAACTTCTAAGAAATTTTTCACACTAAATATGGGTTGGTCAAACCTCCATAATATGCATAGATAGCATTTATTGAGTCTAAAACACTTTATAATAGTTAATTCATCTTGAAATATCAAGGAAATATCAAGAACAACTCAAATATCCTTCTCAGATTACATACAAACCATTGTTAAACACATAGTAAACTTTGAAGCTAAATATATATAATTTTAAAAACATTAAAATGTTATAATAAAATTTTATTAATGTGCCTTGAAGTATTATTCAACTTTTCATTTTACTCCATCAACAAATTCTACCATATGCTCAAGATATAGATCAAAAACCCATCATTGGTTTTATTTCATAAATTTAAATATTTAAAATCCAAAAATCACTATGTAAATTCTAGAAATAAAATAATTTTTCATCATATCATGTCCCCTGGTAACTTTGAGCAAATATGCTCCATTGATCTCCTTATAATTCTCCTAACTTTAACCTTACATTGCTTACCATTGATCTTATATTTGTACTTCCATGTTCATGTCACTTGGTAGTTCTACATGCCTTATAAGCTATTGACCATTTGAATTGATCACACCATTTATCTCCATCTATATGAAGACTTGCATGCCATTGATCTTCTATCAAATCAATGTGATTGACCACATGTTACTAGGATGTGCAATCTCATGAACCTTTGACATATTGACTAAATACTCACCATTGGATCACTACTAATAAGATCACATACTCCATTATACCATTATTCGGTCACAATAAACTCTCACTATTATATCTATTATAAGATTAAATTCTCACCGTAGATCTTCAATAATGCAAATTTGACTAAGTATGGAAACTTAGTGAACTCTTCCTGAGAAGCCAACTTTACACCTTAATAAATTTTGTTACACGCCATGTCTAGACTTGAAATTTTAATCACATGATCACCTCTCATAAGGGAATCCATCCATGTATCAAAATAGTCCTAAAACCTTCACACATGTGAAAAATTATGTCATCAAACTGCTTACTTAGATTTTCTATTAAGATGACTACTTGATCTTAAACCTTCATAAGACTACTCTGATGAATTAATTTCACTTCCATAAGCACTCTAAGCCCTCATAAAAACATATAGGGTCTATAAACATGTCCTTACCATAAAAATCATCCATCAATTTCATTAATAATTTAACCACTAAAGATCCATGTAAGAACATTGAAGAACATTGAAGCACATTTTTTCATAGTCATTCTAGCATACATGACACCTTATCAACGTCCTTGGTCACCTTGGAGACATCATTGAAAAATATCCAACAATCTAACCATTTTTTGTTGATGTCAAACATTAATATAAAACTTATGCTCAGACTCTATCTTTATCTTTAAGTACTTTCTACCCTTTGGATAGATTGACAAATTGGGCTCGTCGTTTGATCCTATAGATGTACAAAGACTTAAAGAACCAACAACAAGAAAGGACCATCTCTGAGAGATGATATAGAATCCTCCTAACATTGTGTATACCTATTTTTACCTTGAGATTCTCAACCATGCTCCATGACTACATTTTTCTTTGATCATATATAGATTCTATGAAGACAAAACATACATGAACATTAGAAAACTACATGAACTTACCTTGAACACATTAAGAGGGACTCCCCGTAAGTTACCTAAGCTTTGGCACCCTTTTGAGAATCTTCAGACCATTAACAATGATGAATCAACATAATTTCCTTCATACCTTTTCTCTCAAATGCTACTACACAGTCCTCTGATCTTAAGACCCAACCATTTACAAAGCTCACCATTTGTTTATGTATGATGATTCAATAAATTATAAAAAACACATGACTTTACTTGATCAATTCATCATACAAATATGCTTGAAATCATAACTATAACACACATATTATATATCCACAATGATTGAGATATTTCATATATGTTCCACCTCACATCATGCTTAGCTCTTTAATCCTTTGAAACTATCTGAGTTAACCCTCCCTAACACCATGTTCCACCTAGATCATGATATCTTCAAAAAAATACTTATCAAAGAACTAGATCCACCATCAACTCTTCAATACTATCCACACTCAGCTAATATCCTTATGAAACCACCAATAGATCTCATATCTTATTTAGATAAACTTGAACAACTACATCACACATGAATAACTATTATAAGGATCTCAAAATAATTTCCCTTTGTCCTCTACAATCCATCATGGTTTAGAAACTTTTCAAAGAACTCTCATGGAACTATCTTATCTTTAGAACACTGTGAACTCCATGATAGACACAAATTGTCATATACATAACTCTAAGACATTATTAAAGATATCAAAGATATGACAACAAATTCTTCTCATCCTCAATATTAACCTTGTTTTCAATCTTTCAACATTTGATCAATCAATTTAAGCAACAAAAATTAACAAGTTTTCATCTTTAGGGCCAAAAACCCTGAACATACCTTAAGCACAATAAAATAAGATTAACTTACCTTTATATATAAATATAAAATTTTGACAAATCACCATCCTTGATTATACATCTAGAGACCTCTATTCTTTACTTATAGACCTTACACACACAACTTCATTCTTCACTATTTTACTAACTAGATCATACTTCATATCACTAAAAGATTTCATGTCCTTTCATAGTAAGCCAACACATCTTCTCATGACCTTTATTATCTTGAAATAATAATAAAAAACATAAATAATATCCACTAGGCTTCCTCTTGCTAACAAGTGTCTCCTTGAAGCCTAGATAGAGACACCCCAAACTGACAATGTCCTAAAATGATGTGAAATCAAGAGTTATCCACAACTCCTCATATTCTCTCTCCTTCTCGATAACTTGAATTGATGATTATTATTATGGTTGTTTTGTTTTATTGAATCAACTTGTTTATATTATTTATCATTTTCCTTTTCTTCTATGATGTTATTGACAATACATGGAGAAAATCAAGATTCGTGGCATACCTTTTCACTTGAAGTATCAGTCTCACATTTCAAAGCATCAACACTTGACATTGTCAATTGAAATTATTTATAGGAAACTTTCTCAACAACATCAAGATGTTCACTTGTATCTTGTTCATTCCCAAAATGAGAAGACAATGAGATGTTCTAATTATATTCAACCTTTGTAGCATTCTCTACCATGGAAAAAAATCCACTTGGACCTGCAGACTGATCATGGTACACACTTTCCACTTTTGGTTTTCATAACCATGTGTGACCTTTTCCTTTTACACTAGGAGCTTCATATACCTTATTTTTATTTGAGAACTCATTCAACCTATTCTTAAAATACTTATCAATACGACCAACTCTATAACATATATAGCAAAACATTATTCTTAAAGTAAACTCATCTGCCTTAACTGATTTGGACAAAATCTTGCAATGTGTCCTAAGTCATAAAAATTGAAGCACTTAACTTTGATCATGATATTTTATTGATGATTCCATTCATTATTAGTAGTTATTATATAGTATTTATCCTTATGACCAAACTGATTATAAGTATAGCATTAACCATTAAAATTTGAATACCTCATGGCATTTAATTGTCTAATATGATTTATCCCTATTATGCCAACACCTTCATTCTTTGACTGAGGTTTGATATTCAAGGTCTGATTATCTTTTTTCATATTGGTATTTATCTTGTCTTGAGTTACATTCTTTTTTTCTTCTTTGTAACCAAGTATAGTTCTATCAATAGCATGCTTTTGACTATTCACAATGTTGTCTAGATCAATTGAGCTTTCTTCAAACATTACATATGACTTCATCTTAATAGATATCTTTTCTAACTCAGGTTTCAATGACTCATTTTCAATCACATACCTTTAACACTCATATTATTTATATTTGAATCTTTTATATAAGATTTATAATTGACAATTGAGATGCTTGACTATATCTTCATGCTCCTTGGTGTCTTCATTTAGTCTTTCCTTAAACACACTGAATTGCTCTTCATAGTCCTTTATTTGAGACTTCAACTTCTTGGTTTTATTATTTTAAATATTCATAGCTTCAAGCACATTCATCAACTCAATCTCATAGATTACCTTATCTTGTTAATCATATGTATCACCTAAACCACCTCCAAACCATGTAGATTATTCTTGATATGACCAGCTACCTTCTTTAGCCATGAAGATAACTTCATCTTCAATAGGACCATCATCTCAATGATCATTCTTAGAATTAATTCCATCATTATCATCAAATGTGATGTAATATCCCTTGGTGTAGAGACTCCTATTATCCTTGTAAAACTTATTTTCACCATTAGATCTTTTGAAACTATTCTTGTTATTATCATACCTAAATTTCTTCTTTTCATTATCCTAATCTTATTCATGTTCTTCATTATCATTTCCATTATGATTATGAGGAAACTTGTTGGCAAAGTGACTTATCTCTCCACAATTAAAACATTTGAATGGAAACTTACCCTTAAACTTGCCTAAACCTATTTTTAGTTTTCTTGTTAATAGAGATATTAGTTCATCATCATCAATATCAAAAATATCATCATCCTTGACCTTATTACCTTCAAAATTATTTTTTAGATTCTTTTATACATTGAAATAAGATTATTTATCTAGTAGTTTGTCCTCATTAACTCTCATATTTTAGTGAAAAATAATGCCATGCAATTCATACATCTTTATTTTGGTGAAATCATGACTTTCTTCTATAGCGTAAATTTTTGAATCAAATTTTAAAGTGAGAGACCTTAATACCCTTTGAAATATAGTGCCTTCTTGAATAACCTCTCCCATGCCATTGATCATATTCCCTACTTCATCAACTCATAGAAGATAAGAAGCTATAATATCCTCTTCCTTCATTTTGAGACATTCAAATTACCTTTTGTAGGTTTGTAGTTTGGCTAAATTGACTTTTGAATCTCCTTCATAAATGAGCTAATCTTTTTTCCTAATATCCTTGGTAGGCTTGCAATGGATATCCTTGATGAACTCATCATAAGAAGGACCACAAATGATAGCATTTATAGATTTAGAATTGTTCTCACTCAGGTTCTTATCTATAGCACTACTTGGAGAAGTGGCATAGAATAACCATCCAAAATATATTTCCAAGTGTTAAACCCCAATTACATGATGTATCTCTTCATTCATACATTATATAAATTATAATTTAATCCACTAAAAAATGGAGCTTTCTTAATAGATAAACCTTGAGAAATTATCATTGTACCTAAGATTACCTTCAAGTGGTTAAACTTGTACAAAAGGTCATGTTATTATACCAATTATTAGAGTTAAAATCATTAAGAGTATGAGGAAGGGTGAATCAGTTAATAAATATATTTTAAAAAAATTAATATAAATCATTCAAACCCCTAGTCATACACCATAAGCAATTAAGAATCAAATAACCCACTCATAGAAATGAACATGAAAGATAGGTAAGATAACACAAGATCTATGTGAGAAACCCTCTTGGGAAAGAAAAACCACTTTCAGTCCTATAAACACATATACTACTTGTCCTATAATATGATTACAAACATGAGACTTTAGTGAATCATCCACTTCATAAGGAGCACCAACCCCTAAAGATGATAAACACCAACTTTCCTAAGATGTTGAGCATCAACACAACATATATGAAATGTACAACTCTATAAATATGATTAATTCTCAATATAATAGAGAAACATTGATAAATAACCTCTTTCAATCCTCTTCACTCATTCAAACCTTCACACACAAGCAAGGCATCTAAAACCACCTTTTAGATCAATCTACACACCTTTGCTTGTTCTCATACATCAAACTTGTAAATTCAACATTAAAAATATGACCACAAGGCCATACATTCAATCCAAAATATGAAATTACTCTCAAAACATCCACAATTATCTCACAACTTTCATAAATATTTTTCTCATATGCTCACTTACATCTATCACACTTGCTCAACATTTTAATTAGTCCAATTATACCTTATATTTATACCACTCTCTTCCTTTTACCCATCTTATGTGGCCAAGATGATTTACATACTTTTTATATCTTAAAATAGGTATTTATACACATTACATGGGTGAAACACTCCACTCTATATGTTATGTATAGTCCATAAGACTCAAATCCTCCATTAGGTCTTAATGAGACCTAAAAATAATTTGGCCTTCGCATCCACACGTTACTCTTGAAAACTATTAAGCCACATTGAGATTTCACCAATGCTTAAAATATATCAAATATAACTCTAATATTCCCTTTATTAATTCCACATAGGTATATGTCACCTATAAATCAACCTCACACCTTAAACCAAACCATTCTAGACTGCTTGCTAATAGGCCTAGAAACACAAAATAATTTGTCATTTAGGACTGAAACATAAAAAAATCTCAAAAAATACACTCAACCAAATGCATGAGTATATAATACATTACATATAAAACATATCAATTTCCATTTGATACCTTCACTCAGTCTCTAAGCACTCAAAACAACTCTCTTAAAGTGACTACTTAGACTGGTCACACATAGTCAAAATATAGTCAAACTATTTTGACTCTCCATAACTGATCAAGGGTATACAAAGACATCCAATACATTATCATAAATATATTATAATTATATGAAATCTTCATATTCATTTATTTCATCAAATCTATTCAGAACACCTTCAACTTACCTCTGGAAGATGGTTACTTAATATGTCAGTGCATTCAACAAACATAGTTAAATTCTAAAGAATTGTTCACACTAGATATAAATTGGTCAAACCTAAATAATTAATATATATATATATATGTATATATATATATGTATATATATATATATATATATATATATGTATATATATATATATATACAGATATATATATATATACATATATATATATATAACCTAAATAATTAATATATATATATATATATATGTATATATATATATGTATATATATATATATGTATATATATATATGTATATA
This sequence comes from Torreya grandis, assembly GCA_037957365.1. Taxonomy (NCBI): domain Eukaryota; kingdom Viridiplantae; phylum Streptophyta; class Pinopsida; order Cupressales; family Taxaceae; genus Torreya; species Torreya grandis. The sequence continues at coordinate 733,739 of JARHVA010006685.1, read as the reverse complement.
TATATATGTATATATATATATATATATATATATATACATATATATATATATATACATATATACATATATACATATATATATATACATATATATATACATATATACATATATATATATACATATATATATATACATATATATATATATATATATATATATATATATATATATATTCTTCATGGATTCTATTAAACTCTCCAATATTTAATCCATCTTTAAATATCAAGACACTATTAAGAACAACTAAAATATCTTTCTCAGATCACTTACAAACCAAGGTTAAACACAATCAAATTTGGAGATAAATATCTACAATTTTAAAAAAATTCAGACCTCCTAATAATTTTTTTTGGATTTACTTTGAATTCATATTCAACTTTTGTTTTTACTCCATCAATAAATTATGCCATATGCTCAATATATACCTAAAAAACCCATTACTAGTTTTCTTTCAAAATTTTGAATATTTAAAATCTAACGGTCACTGTGTAAATGCTAACCATTGGAAACTTTGTCATCATCTCATGTCCCTTGGTAAATCTAAACAAATACACTCTAATGATCTCCTTAGAAGTCTCCTGACTTTAGGCTTGCATCACTCATCATTGATCTTAGATCTGCACTTTCATGATCATTCCATTTGGTAGCTTTATGTGTATTTTGAGCATATTGAATATTTTCATAGATCCATGCCATCAATTTCTATCTATATGAACACCCGCATGTCATTTATCCTCTATCAAATAAACTTGAATGAGACACATGTGACTAGCATGTGCAATCTCAAGAACCTTTGACATATTAACTAAATATGTATCATTGGATCACTACTGATAAGATCACACATTATATTAGATAATTATCTAATATAATTAAATTCTCACCATTAGATCTAATATATGATTAAAATCTGACCATAGATCTTTGATAATACAAATCTAGCTATGGGAACTTAGTAAACTCTACTTGAGAAAACAAATTTACACCTTAATAACTTTTTCTATGGGTCATGTCCAAACTTGAAATGTTAACCACATGATCACTTATCATAGGTTAATCCATCCGTGTATCAAAAATCTCTTGAAACCTTCAAATGTGTGAAAAATTACATCATCAAACTACTTATTTACCCTTATCTATCAAGATGACTACTTGAGCTTAGACCTTCATATGACTTCTCTGATGAATTCCTTTCACTTAAATAATCACTCTAATAAATAATAACACCCTATAAGTTATTTTCAACATGTACATAACATAAAAATCATCCATTAATTTCTTTACTATGTCAACCATTAAATAACCATGTAAGAAAATTGAATAGCATTGAAGCACACTTTGTCATTGTCAATCTAGCATACATGACACCTTATCAACATATTTGTTCACCTTGGAGATATAATTGAAAAATATCAAATAAATGGTGACATTAACTATCCATTATGATGAGATAAAACTAATTTGGGAATGACCTCTAAAAGAGCATTTTTTCCCCCCTCATTCAATGGGACACCATTATCCATAAGGTATTGGAAAAATGACACTCCTTCCATATCAATGTCTAAGGAATAATAAAAATTTGAGACATCTCTTACCTTAAGCAAGGATATTTTTTTACATTTCTTTGTCTTAATTTAATTGTGTAACAACATTGTATTGTTGTTCCCTTTCTGTATCCACAATTCTCTTATGTTTGGTTTTCATAAAATTTATTCTCTTGTTAAAATATTTTCCTTGGTACAAAGAATATATATAAATATTTAAGGCATGAGGCATTATCCATGCCATATCTAATATATTCTTCATTTTTATTTTAACTCTTCTTCCACCCAAGTCATTTTCTTTAAATATATTCTAAAAATCTCTTTGTTCCATATTTTTAAATGGGGATTTACATGGGTGAGCTTTTACAGTAGAGAAAATATTTTTGAGCCTTTTCTTTCTAGAGCATAGTTCTTCCATTTCTCCATTTCCTTAATAAATTAAGGATTTTGTATCCAAATTAAATGAAATATTATTGGGCATAATATAGTTTCTATGTCAAGAGTGACTTTGAAGGAAACTAGGAATTAGTTATAACTTGAGGTTGCAAGAATTTTACATTCTAAATTTGTAGTCCGTATTTAGCCAAGAATAGTTAAGGAGAAATAAATTTATTCATTTAATAATGTTACCAAAACCTAGCCTTCTATTATTCCAAAATAACCAACACTCCTAGGATTCTAAATGAAACAAACTATTCTTTAAGTCAAATTCAAATAAATCATACTGTGATTGAGAGACTCTTGGACAAACCCCATTTTTATATTTAAGGGATATATTTTCATTGTAATCCTATCCCCAGCCCTACCCCACCAAAAATTATACTAGCTTCTTAAAATTTAGATGCCATTATGGATAGCCTATCCCAAAGATCATTTTTATAAGTGGAGTTATTTGGAGTATATATATTACATATTTAGAAGGAAATATTTGAAGAAAAATATTTCACTGTACAAATTTGTTAATAGATTCCTTACATGATAATTTCAAGGGAAATTATGTTGGATTCTAGATTAGTCATAGGCCATCATAATATAATTTAGACCCCAATGATCTAGAGGATTTTTTTACTATTGGTCATCTTCAGTTTGCAAAAGGCTAGCTATGGAGACTGTAGCTAGTGGATTCCACTTTTATAATGGAGGGGGGCTTTGATGTCATGTATTGTAATATGGTTTCCAATTCTATAAGCATGCTATTATTTATTTAACCATATAATTATTTTTGTGCCTTTGATTATGACACGTGGTAAGATGCAGAAAGTTTATAAGAGTCCATGTGGTGGGTCCTCAGGCCACCACATGGATTGCCACCACTTCATAATATATTCCAAGTCACTCATGTTATGATAAGTTTTAGAATCCTAAGTTGAGATAGCTATGAAAATCAACCCAGTAAAAACTTGATTCCAACCTGTGTTATGTGTTTGGTTATCAATTAAATGACAATCCAACTTGAGTTCTAAACTAAGCAACTAGATAGACAACTCGAGTTCCAAATTTATTTATGTGTTCAAAAAGATAGATAATTATTAACACATATAATGAATCCTAAAAAACTTTCCATATGCCAATTTCATGTATATTATATAACCATGTTTAGCATGGATTTTTAAATCCAAATAAAAAGGGGTTAGGATGTGGCCTAAGCCATGATATACATGTTAACATTTAAGCTATTTTAAGGAACTAAAAAACTCTTTCCCCACAAATGTGGGATTTTTTAATTAATGGATGAGGTTTTTTGGCCAGATCCATTTAACCATAGATGAGTAATAAAAACATAGGTGAAGCTATATTGGGAGGGAAGACCAGAATAGAGGATACAAGGTTATAAGGCTTAAGCCATGATGAATAAAGAGACTTGAATGGGCATGAAAGAAGTCAAGTTTGAGGAGGAAGCCTCACCATAAATGGAACCTAACCATTTAAAATAACACTATTTTTTATTATGCCTATTTTAAATACCAAGCCCATAAGAATTATGGCAGGATTATTATTCCATACAATTTTGTATTGTGATGTAGGTGATATTACTATTTACATAATCTTGTATAATGATGCAGACCATGATTATAATATTGATGACTTCATACAAATTTCCAAACATTTGGGCTTGTTGATGGGATTTTGCATTGTAGAGTTTTTTCTCTAATATATAGAGACCTGAGTTATTCTATTTTGAAGAGCCAAGGGAT
>JARHVA010006685.1:715000-725000 GCA_037957365.1 Torreya grandis | reverse complement strand
CAAGGTTTTTGCCACATCATAACCTATTGTGACAAAAAAGGTAACACATTTTGGAAAATACGTACATAATTATTTTAATGAATTAACAAACATTAATTGAAATAATATATTAATAGGTTTCCATGGACTTTTTATGATACACAAAACCATTCAATGCTACTTCAATATATAGAATGAATAAAATTTATTAATAAAAAAGAAGAAAAAACATCACCATTCAACATTATTCACTGTAAAAAAAAAACCTGACTAACTTCACCTTTACCTAATTCAAGATTCTACCCAAAAATATTTTTTCAGATCTTAAGGTACTATATTAGATGGACTTGATTCATATAAGACGAAAAATAATATTTCCATGAATAGGGGATAATGAAATCTAACAAAAATAATGCATTCAATATGATAGAGACATTGATTATAAGAAACCATATGAAATGTACACAGTGATAATTATTTAGAATATCCAAGGATAAACATTTGCATTGCTCTTCAAAATGATGGTATAATATTTTCTCCAAAACTACAATCCAAAATATAAAATTTCCACGTGTCAATTCTTCACTCTAGAAAGTGTAAATAATTAATTTTCCCTAGTCCAAAATAATTTTACATAGCCAGGGTTTTTTTAAAAAATAATAGAATGCAAGATTAAAAAACAAAAATTTTAAATGAAAAAAAAATACTTTACTTTTCCTTCAAATTTTTCGTAAACATTATATCTAATAACTAACATAACATGATTTAGTATATAAAGTTAAGAAATATAAATCTTGAAAACTTTGTCATGCAAATTTTCATATAGTTCATAATATAGCTTTAAAAATAAACTAAAACCAATGTATATATTTATTACAATTATTTAATTTTTTTTTAATATTTCCTACATGGCGTGTAATGATTTCTCCAACTAAATCTTAGGTTCACTTTTTATTTTCATTTAATATTTATAACTTATCAAAATTTGAAACACATCTCTCATGAATTTTATGATTTAATTATATCATGTTTATCTTGACTAATATATTCACTCAATGAAAATATTAAGTAACTATTTATAAATCACAGAAAGAGGGGAATAATTAAAAATAATAATTTTACATTGAATACACATTGTACAAGTACAACTTACAAAAGATGACTAAAAATAGAAATATTCATATGTTATTACCCTCTCATGTTATGAGTGGACATGATGAGTAACATGCATGTTACTTTGTCTATCAATTTATAATTAACTGAATGTGTATTAGATTTCATATGCATTTCATTAAGCATTCAATATTTAACATAGGTTTATCATATTGTATAATAAGTATAAAAATTTCATACAATTCTATAGAGAAATAAAACTAGTATTTTCCAACATTGTGTCCTCTTTTATATCAAGGGAATCAAACTATGAAACATGGACAAAAATATCTTGAAAAAATAAGAATGCCCTGAATCGCTCACCACAAGCTTAGATGGTTATTGATATGCTTTGTTACTCCATTATTAAACTAGATTTGAACATCGTCCCATGATATACCAAAATATAAAAATACATCCATATCTACATAGACATAAAACCAACTTTTTTCAATGATGTGCCCTCTTTGATATTAAAGGCAACAAACTATGAAAATTATGTGGCAAAAAAATCTTAACCAATTTGTACACTAAACCAAAATTATCCTTAGAGAATAATAGATACCACTTGATTATGATATAGAATAATATAAAAATCTATCAAGGCTTAGACGTGGATATAATTGGATATAAAAACACCAATAAAAAAATGAAACCTATGGAAAAAATACAAAAGAAATAGAATCAAGCACCCAACTATATATATATATATATATATAATCAAGGTATTCCCCATGCCATGATGCCTATATAATTAATGTTAAAACTAAAAAAATTGACGTGTTCATGGTTTTTATTAGAAATAACCTAATAATAAAATAAGACCTCCCTAACTCCATCACCTTGTGACAAAATAATTAATGATAGGTACTTTTCCTTAGAAATCACATGTAATTTCTCTACCTTCTCTCAACATATAAAAATACAAAAAAAAAAACAAGGTTTCATGAACTTCACTAAAAATCAGCCTAAGAACAAAACATTCGCTTCATTAATCTATGACCCTCTTCCCTGGTATCACTACTACCCATTCTATTATAATATCACACCAACATTCTATTTCATATTAATATAAATATACTATGACACATGTCAGATAAATAGATATCTTTAAAAAATAAGAACCCCCTAACTCCTTTGACATAGGCCTCAATGGTTATGGATAATTTTTTTTAATGTGACATTACACAAGATTTCACCACTTTCCCATAATATATCACAGTAAAAAAAATGGGTTTACATAGACCAATGGTTTCAAATGCCACACCCTATAAAATATAAAAGGAAATAGAATATGGAAAATTTCCCCCCCCCAAAAAGGTTGAGCAATCCACATACTCCACTAAATTCAGCCCAAGAACAAATTAGATACCACCTGACTATGATATAATAAAACAAAAAATTCTATCAAAGCCTAAAAAAGATGTAATTGGATTTAAAAAACCACCAATAGAAAATTTGAAATCTTTGACATGACATATAATAAATATAAGCAAACACAATCTCAAGAGAGAGTAGCAATAACCATGAACCATAGTCAAAATTTAAGCTTTTAGGATTGAATTCCTAGTGAGGAGAAACTCTACTAGGCTTTACTAACATGCCTTAAGTTACACCATAGTTAATCTTTATTATGATTTTTTATTTATTTTACTTATACAATATCATGCATTTATTGAATTTTAACCAGCCCATTACCACCTATATGGAGGAAATTATATTAATTTGAATGTCTTCCTCCTCAAAAGCTTTGATACAACTTTGAAGAACTATGGTACCAAAGTGAGCACAAATATTTGTTCCCAAAGTATTCCATGACATATAGACACTAACCCTAAAAATCCTCTTATTGTTGTGTTAGAATTTCATGATTTTGATAAATCTTATAATTACTTTTATAATTTTACTATGTTATAGTATTTTGTAGGCTAAGTCCCCATTAAAATCATTTTGAAATCTTGGGTGTGTAATGCTTGGATGGGCACTCATGGTGTTAATCTTGAGGACATTTAAACATGATTTTTTTAATTTACATTTAATAACTGAAATCATTGTCATGTCATTGTGGCTCATGGACCTTAGTTAATTCTAAACACATTAGTTATGTTCTCTCATTAAACCTGATAATTAAATGTTTTTTAGCATGCCAAGCTCAAAATCCCAAATTATGTTTAATTCATTGGCCTTCCCTTGCCTTTGTGTGTTTTTATTGATCAGAAATTGGTTTTTTAAAAATGGTTTCAAGTCAAAGTTTTAGTGGTGTCACACTATAGATCTTGTCGAGAGCTTTTTGACACTTTTCACAGTTCAAAAAATGGAGTCTGGATGCTCAAGATATAGCTAGTTCAAGAAATCATGCAACAGGGGTGTCGAAAGTGACGTGGCACTATTGAAAAATTCCAAGTGGACCAATCTCCATTTGACACATGGAAAATAATTAAGCAGAAAAAATATTTTTTATGTGTTTTTTTATGCACATGGTATTTGATAAATTCAAATCTATATAGGCACCAAACACTCCACTAAACATGCATCCCTCATTCCTAGGCATTTGACTAAGCTTGGGTGGCGGCCAAAGTTGGCACTCAAATCCTTACCATTTGAAAACTTCAACAAATTTACAATTTAAAACATTAAAACCAACTCTCCTAGCAAATGTGGGACTATTTTCTTGGTCAAAGCGCGCCCATGGAGGAAGGACGCCCTTTCCCACATCCCTAGGCACCTAGAATGGAGGAAGGTAGTTTTGAACTTGAGACCTAGTACCTAAACGGTTAAGGCCTTGACCACTTCAGCCATGGGTTTTGAAGTTTTGTAAAAGGCACTAATTTTTACTTGAATAGAAAAGTTCTAGACTGTGTTTTTTATTTTAAGAGGCTGATACTTTGTAAAAGCTTTGGGAAAGCTTATGTAATGGATTTTTATCCATTTTTTGGCCATAATATTTAGTCTTAATACTCTTTTTATCCAATTTGCATATTGGAAGAGTATTTTTAAGCCCATAGAGGATATTTTTAGGAATTTTGAAGCAACTTTGCAGGTGTGAAGACTCACAGAATTTGAAGGTGCCAGGCTTGATTATCAGTCATAGTGAAGGTGAATTTTTGCATTGAGAGATCAACTTGCAGGAAAGTTGTTTATTGTTTCCAGGTGTTTGAAATGCCCTTAATGGAAACGTCCACTCCTTTGGAGAACCCAGAGCTGTAGGCATCAATTATTGAGCTGAACTCCATTATCATATTTTGCGTTTTTGGTAATGGTCATTTTTGTGCATGATTTTGATTCAGTTTACTAATTTGATTTTAATTAGTAAATGAACTCATGCAAGTAATTCAAATTTTGACAATTATAACACAACCTTATTAAAAAAACTAGTTCAATAACTGAGAACTTTTTATGCCAAAATTTTTTCAAGTTCTTTTGAGTTTTTTGAGAATTTGTTTATGTTTGAGAAATTTTAGTATTCATACTTAAAACTTCACTTTGAGTTGAATCAATATAGTTTACAGATCATTTATATAGTTTATTAAAACTTATGGGAATTTCATAGGGTTTAAACTAGAAAATTTATATGCGTCCTAGCTTTATAAATGTATCTATGTCCAAATAGGCTTGTCAGAGAATCATAAATAAACTATCAACATATAAGCTAGTACAAAAAAAATATAACACAATGTGTTCTCTACATCAACCTACTAAATAATTTTTTCTTTTGATAATAAACAATCCATAAAATATATGAATTCCTAATTATGGATAATTCTTATCCCAATCCCCATCGCAAAACATCTTCTAAGGCAAAAAAAATCCTAAAAATTTACATATTGATGAACTAAAGTTTCTAACAAGAAAATCACTCAACATTCACATTCATTAGGCAAGGCCCCATCTATTATAAAAAATTGCATGAGGTTATTTAATGATATCTATGTATGAATTCCCACCACTTAGCTAACATTATTTTTTCTAGTCTACACCCTTCAATCTATGATAACACTTCTGATCACACTGAACCAATCTAAAAGTCTCCCAACTATCAAAACCTAATATATAGGAAATTTAACTATGTATAACTGATATCCAATGGTGCTTGTATGTAAGGTAGTTTACCTCTATGAGTAAATCCCCTTGCCAACTCTATAAGGTGGTAAATACCCTCAATAAAAATAATGCTCTTTCTGGTTGGGAGGTTTCATTGAGGGTGACCATCAATCCTGCTTGGCTAACAATTTTTTTATTTATCTAAGTTTGATGAGGAAAAAACATGCTAATAGAGGTCGAACAATGATTATGTAATCTTGGAATAAATTTGGCCTCACTAACATGACTTGTAAGTATATTATTTTGGATACGTGTCAATTTATTGCCAATGTAAAATTATTTGTTTGCAAGGGGTTAAAATATTATATTTTTCTCTCACCTTCACCATCATAATGATATGGTCAGGTGATGTCTATGAAATCTCTGAGCATGAGATGGGTCATGGGGGATTTTTAATTTTAATTTATCCCTCTTTTTTACCTGAAATAATTATTTGGGGATTGGATCCTATCAAGTTGTGTGGACCCTTTTTTATTTTAATGGCCATATTCTTGGTATTGAAAACATACATGTGCCAAATGATGTAATGAAAAGGGAAGCTTTTTGGTGGTGGTTATTTTATTCTATCCCAATTTATAAGATATTCATATGTGCCAACTTTAACATAATTAAATTTTGTAAAGAAAAGGATGGGTTACAACCCATTCATTGGTGCACTAAAAAAATAGGGGTGGTTTTACATGTACAATAAACTCATGATATTCAACCCTAACCACCATAACCACTTTCATACCACCTCACCATAATTGACATGCTCTAATATGCAACATCATTATGATCAGGGTTCCAAATGTCTTTATAGAGCCATGTTAATTGAGAAAAATAATTTTTCCTTTGCCAAACATTTCGACCACCATGTAGATGTTATCCTAGATGCATTGATTTCCAATCACCTTCCTATAAAGTTTGAAATTTAATGACTTTACTCCCTACAAGTATCTACAAGATGCAACACTTACTATCTTCTTTATTCTTTGAAAAAGATGCACGTTGTTATAATTTGGAATTTATGCTCCATGCTAAGGGAAATCTTGGATGGATTGTGTAGTGAGAAAATTCCATAAATTAGACAAATTATTTTATTCACATATATGGTAGACAAGAATATTTTTCATGTCATAATTTTCATGATGTTTCACACCATGAATTATTATAAATTTAACATGAGTTGGACCTCTGTCCTATCAATGATTTATAATTTCAGGTTGCCTTGTGGATAGGTAAGCTTAAAATTGAAGATCATCATCAATCTAAGGGAGATAAAGTTAGTACAAAGATGCATTGGTAAAATATTAGGGATGGAGATTCAAATTAATTATTTACTCTTATCCACTCCAAATATGTATCTAATTAAATAAAATCTTTCAAGGAAGTTAGCTCTCACCTTTATCATCTTCCTAATACATTTAAAGCCTTTGCCTCTCATTATCATAAGGTTTTTGTTGTTAAAATATTATCCCCAAAGAGAGAGAATTATATGTCTCAATTCGTTCAATGGTGTATTGGAGGATCATTGAATCTCTAAAAGTGGAATGTGATAGTCCTTTCCATTGACGATATTTAAGTGCCTATTATATAAATCATCATTAACAAAGCCCATGTATTAGATGGATTTACCTATGAGTAATATCCATAGTTATGGGACATTTTTGGGCCTTATATTCATCAGGTGTATCGAGAATCCATTCCAACTAATTATTTTATAAGGTAATTAACCAAGTCAACATTAGGTTTATTACCAAAATAAGATATCCTAATGTTAATAATAATTAGTGACACATTACCTTTCTCAATATATCCTAAATAATAATGTCAACGCCCTTTATTTTCATGTCAAGAATTTATCACCCCTCAGCATTCATCTTAAATAAACTCATTTTATCTATATTAGATATATGGTTGAAAACATTATTGATGTTTGGGAGGGAATGGGATGTTCTAGGAAATATCAATAGAAGGATTTATTTGTTAAAATAAACTTTGGAAAATGTTATGAAAGTTTTAATCAGATGGCATTTTATTTTGTACATGATTGAAGCTTTAGGATATGGCTTTAAAAAATTTAGTGTAGATGAGTTTTTTTTCAAAACACTATATTTTGAAACACCATCAATGGTGTTCAATCTAAATAATTTGGTTTCTTTGCCTCTATTTGTCAATGATGTTATTTTACCCCTTTTTAATATGTGTTGGCCACTAAAGTGTTTAGTTATAATCTATATGAATGTAATTATATAAGGTTTGTTAAATGTATATCTCCTCCATACTCCCATAAGAAAATGATTAATTTCAACTTTGTTCATGATTCATTTATTACCATTGTTAAATAAGAACATTTTATCTCCAATGTTATGTAATAGTTATAAATCCTTTGTCTACGTTTATGATCTTCCATTCAATGTTATAAAACTCAATGCTAAAGACAATCTATCTCCCATTACCATAATGGATTATTTAGTATAAATGACTTTAGATTCAACTAGGAGAATAATTCAAGTTTTCGAGCATCCCCTTTTATTTCCAAGACATTCCCTTAGACCTATGGGGATATGTGGTTCAATGGGATGATAAAAAAATTCTATTTTAGATTTATAAACCACTATCTCTTAAATTTAACTTTCATATCTGATCTAAAGTGTTGGACTATATCCCCTTTTTAAATTCTTCTTGGGCTCCCTCTAAATCTACTTATACCAAAATTTATATAATTTTAAATAGTTTTTTGTGGGATAATTTTAAGGCACCAAAGGTTCTCACTAGGTTTTATGGAATTTATTTTCATACCAAGATCCCTTGGTGGTCTTGGTCTTCTTTATACTAAACTCGAATGTCATGCCTTATGTGCAAGGTGGATCATCTGAGCCTTAGAAAGAGATTAAGCATGGTAAATCTTCCTTCCTAACTACAACATTCAATGAAAGCCTATAGGAGAGCAATGCCATAAAGGACTAATTATTTAAACACTTTTGACCACTCAAGTCTTGGTGAATATTGAAGGCATGTTTGTTGCTAAGATTATTTGGAAGGCTCAGGAACTACTAAGAAAACATTTTAGATGGGATAAATATTATTTCAGGTTTAGGTTATATTTGAACCTATATTCACTATGTTGGTCTCTAATGATTAATTCTTATGACATTACATTTAATATTATGTCATGAATCAAGATCCTTTATATTTTTAGAAAAGGTATCAGGGTCATCTTTGACTTCTTTTGTAAACAAACAAAGGATTAGATTCCTTTCTAGGCTCTTAGAGATAAATTGAACTTACAAGCCTTTGACCAGGAGTTCATCTTAGAAATTCAAAATTATATATCTAATGTGAAACTTCACCAAATTGGTGTTCAATCTCCCTCTAGGTGGTGGATTTATTGTAAATGGATTATTGAAACACCTTTATTATATTATGAACCGTAGTTAGGTTTCTACTTATTTCCATTTAGTGTATTGAAATTAATGCTCTCAATATCAAGTGGAGATTAGATTCCAATAAAAAAGTCTAGAAAACAAGGTGTGTTTCAGTTTTCATCATTGAACCCAAACATAAATGCATACTTTGATGTATTCTACACCATGGACTTCATATTAGAAACTAATTACCTCACATGGGTTTGGTTCATAATGTCTACTTAGTTTACAACCACCCAAAAATGCTCAAGCATGTATTTTGGTTCTTAAAACATACCTAATTAGAATGGCTTTGGATTCACATCCTTTTTAATTTCTTCCATCCAAAAAGGTTCAGTTGAAAGATGTCATTAGGGGACTCAGTCATGATTCTAATAAAATTCACATAAATTTGACATTTTTTTCAAGCTCTAATTATTTTTCAACTATGTAAATAAGATAAATGATTTTAAATTTTTTCATGGTATTATTTAAAAATATTTATTTACTACTAAAATCATTATTTTTCTATCTAATGTCATGACTTAGACTTATGTCTAAGTGGAAAAATTACATCTTGAGGTGAAGCACTTATAGACTCTTATAAACCATTGGAGGAATGCTTTGTGTGATATCAAATGGGTTCTTCCTAACTCTCCTCACCAAAGGATTCCCAAAAATAATGATGGATACAATTATCATTATATAACTTGCTCTTCAATCACACAGCATAATAGATCCTCTTGGCAACATTTTCCTACTCGACTAGTTAGTCTAGTGGTTTTTGGTGAACAAGGGTGGTTTGTACCTTCCCAAGGGTAGTTCTCATTGATTTCACTTACTATTGCACTTTCAAAGTAGGTGGTTGATGAGAAAAATAAAAATATAAGGATAAGGATGGTTGGTAGCCAGTACCTAATATGATCGACTTACCTTCTTGAAGTGGTTGTGGGGCCGGGGGGGGAGGGGCAGGGGGATGAGAGCGAGGAGGGCATCGGGGTAAAAAGATAAATGATTGGAAACCTCCTCCTCCTCCTCCTCTATTACTTATGGTTTTTAAGATTGAATATAGATGCCCTATTTCTTTGTTGTTACCCTTTATTGGCTTGTTTTCTATGTCTTCTCCACTTTTTTTATAAAAAAAATTAAACTTGTTTTGAGCTTCTTGGGGTTGATTGATTTGAATTTGGATTATGATCATTCCACTCATGTTTTGTACAAATAGCTTTATAAAATAGCATTATATTAGTATGTGAAAAAATTTATTCAATAAAAAAAAATACAAACATTATTTTGAACAACAAACATAACTACTATTAGAAACATTGAAAAACATATCACATATAAAGACAAAAAAATAAAAAAACATACATACAATA
>JARHVA010006685.1:702500-707500 GCA_037957365.1 Torreya grandis | reverse complement strand
AAAGACTGAATAGCTTTAATTACTACGAGCATCTCCTTATGCATATAATGGTAATTTTTCTGTGCTTGTTTGAAAATTCTAGAGGCATATCTGCATGGCCTTTCTGTTCCATCAGTTAATTTTTCTTTCAACACTGCACCCCAATACAAATCAGAGGCATCTGTTTCTATGATTTTTAAACCATTTCCTAGTAATGTCAAAGTAGGCAGATTTTGACATTTTTCTTTAATTCGCTAAACTGTTGCCATCATTTCAGAAGACCATTCTGGCACATTCTTAGACAATCTTTTATTCAACAACATTCTATCCTGGGCAAGCTGATAGTAATATCCAGTAACATAATTAATACAACCCAAGAATCTTTGTAACATCTTCTTATCTGTTACCTCATCAAGGAAATTGCTAATGGCTTTCAATACATGTTCCTGAACTGTAACTTCCCCTGATCTAATTTTTATTCCAAGAAAATATATTTCATCCTTGAAGATAACCATTTTCTTGGCTGAGAGCACTAGACCATTATCAAAGACAATTTTGTAGAATTGTTCTAAATGCTCTAAATGTTCTTTTGGGGATCTGCTGAATACTAGAATATCATCTATATATACAATAATAAAACTAGAATATGCAGCAAATATTTGATTCATCATTTGCTAAAATATGCTGGGAGCTATCTTCAGGCCAAATGGTAAAATATTCCATTCATAATGTCCAAAAGGAGTAATGAAAGCTATTTTATACCTGTCTTTCTCTACGACCTAAATTTGTCAAAATCCAGACTTAAGATCAAATTTGTTGTAGACCTTGCTTCCACTAATTCTCTGCAAAATATCATCTTTTGATGGAATCAGATGTTGAACTGAAATGACATATTTATTCAAAAGAATATAATTTATTACCAATCTCTTCTTTCCCCTTACCTGCTTAGACTTTTTATTAACATAAAAGGCTTCAAAACCCCAAGGACTAGTAGAATTTCTAATTAATCCTTGTTCTTTGAGCTGAGTAATTTATTGAAAACATTCATCTCTTAAAGATGGAGACATACCTAAATGATGAGCTTTGAACTTTGGCTCAACCTGTCTTCCATTCCTATTTGTGATCATCTTCAGATTAATGAAACATTCATGCTTCTTTCTGTGCTGGAAAGCAAGAGGATTCTCAAAACAACAATCAGTAACAATCTTAGAAATTACTAAATTTATATCATCTTGACAAAGATTGATCTTTCTATGAATCCAAGAATTATTGACAACCTTTTTTCCTTTTTCCCTGAGAGGAATTCTGCATTCATATTTACCTTTCTTATAAAGAGAATGCTTATGTGCCAGAATAATTTCATAAGGCTGTATTATGATAGGATAGAAACTAGACAAATTATCAGACCCTATCATTATATCAAACATAGGAATCTCATGCTGGACAACCTTGAACTGATACACAGAATCTCCTAGAACAATAGGTATATGAGCAGACAATTCTGAGATTATTGTTCTGGTATTGAATGTCAATCTATGAAAATCAGATTTCCACATATCTGTAGGGATTGAATTATAACAGGCAAGGGATATCTCTGCTCCAGTATCAATCAATGCATCCAAAGTATAAGATTTAAATCCATTCCATTTAATGGTCAATTCACATACCAGATTATTGTTAGTATGAACAGACACTTGATGAATGCTATTATCCTGATCTTGAATACTTGGAGAGAACTGAGAAAATTGAGACTGATTCTAAAACTGTGACTATGAGGGTTCACCCCCCCAAAAGAAGAGTAATGATTAGTTACCTCTGCTAACTCTTGTTCAAAGAGTTGTTCATCAGATTCAGCATCTGCCTCTTCTTTGAGAAGTTGTTGGATTTCATCTTGAGCACGAGCAAGAAAGCGTTGAAGCTGAGAAATACGCTGAGAATGCCAGACATTTCTTACATGAGTGTCAGGCTAATAGGTAGCTTGAACATCTGAAGACTGGAGAACAAGTTTATTAGAAAACTTATTAGATAATTGTTCCTTCTATTGCTGTTGCTGAGAAATATGCAACAGATACTGCTGTTCAGTATTAGCAATTTGCTACTACAAAAACTTTCTTTTAGAAATCATATATACTTGAGTATTATCATAGTTTTGCTTCAAATATGAAATCTGCTGTGATAAACTGAGACTATCAGAAAACCAAGCTTTTATCATATGAATCTGGAAACCAATATCTGAATCATATTCTGAGGACTCAGAACTAGAACTTACTTCATGATAATTCATATTGATTTTCTCATCTTTAGATTCTGATTTTGAAGATCAATTCCAGAGAATATCAGATGAATATTTATGATCATCATCAGTTATAAGAACATAGTCATCTTCATGTAGATCATATTGCTGAAGAAAATTTACCTTCTTAGAATGTTTTTCTTTTTTCGGACACTTATTAGCATAGTGATTACCTTGACAAAGAAAATGTTTAACAGGGGCTTTAGAAAACCCATGTTTCCTTTTTCTAAAAAGTTTCTTGGGAAAGAACTTCTTCTTCTTCTTCTAAAACTTACTTTTAGCTTTCCAAGGAAACTGATTCTTTGGGATTGAACAGGCACAAGAAGATTTATTCTTCTTTTTACTTTTGAATTTCCTATACTGATTAATATCAGTACATCCAAAATAATCATCAAGAGGATTATAAAATTTCACTCCTAACTGTTTATGGAATTTCATTGTTTCCTTGTGAGCTTTCTTTTCTAAACATACCTTTGCATTAACTGCTTTAATATTCTGATTTATTCTCCAAAATGACATAGTATACAACTCATCACCCATTACTTCCTTATATTTGGTAGAAAAATATTTTGGAAAAGATTCAATATATCTGAACTTGTAAGCAGGGTTAAAAATCTCATCAGAACTATAAAATAAGTTTTCCATATAACACATATACTCATCTAATCGAGTCATATCACATAACTATGCTTTAAGAAACTTGGCTTTATTAGCATCTTTCTCATTATCCATAATACCTACAAATTTTGAATAGAGAGCATTACACAAAGCAGTTATAGGCTCTAAATCTCTAAAAATACCATCTTGAAATTGTTGTCCACAAGCATCCCACCATTCTTTTATATTTACAATGAATCCATTGGCAATTTGGTGAGCAACATTGATGGGATCTTTCTTGAGACCAAAAATTTGAACATTAGCCCAATCAACCATAGCTTGTATCATTTCTTTTCTACGGGCTGGAGACTCACAATTAAACTTCCAAAAAAATGGCTAGAAATTTAATGTTCTAACTTGTGAATCTAAAGGAGGACGAGAGGTAGATGGTTCTCCCATCTCAAAGATTCCTTGTTTTTCTTCTACTTCTATTTTTGCCATACCAATCTGGAAAATCTTATCAACAACACTATCACTATCTATTTTTATTTTCTCTTTAGCTTTCTTTATTTCTTCCTTTTGATATTTCTCCACATTTTTCCAACCTTGTCTATTATAAGCAACATCAGAAAAAGAAAACATATCCATAGAGGAAGAAGATTGTTCTGAAAGCTTATGATGCATTACAGGCAATAGAGCAATTGTTTGATTTTGATTGACTATTTCCCTAGAAAGACTGTCGATATTGGAAATAATTTCTCTAGCTTTTTCTTCTAAGCTTTGCTCCATAGGAGAAACTTGAGACTATATATCAGATTGCTCTTGAATAATATTTGTATTTTGATTATTTATTTCATCAAGCTTAGGAATAGTTTCAGCTTTTAACTCATCAATCTTTTTGATGGCTTCAGACTATTGCTGTTTTAACATCATAGATTCAGTATCTATTTTTTGAATAAGTTGATTTTGCCTGGTTATCTCATTGTTATTTAAAACTGTAATAGCCTTAGAGAGTTCACCTTTATGGTATAAATCTATACTTTTCAGCATATTAGAGACTTGATCCAGACTAGACTGAATACTGTATACTTTTGTGTTCAAACACTTCATAGCAACATTGTTCCAATTCAAAAGCTTTACTTCACTAGATTGATCCAAGCTTTTATCAAAAGTTCTCAAATAATACATTTGAGATCTAGTTTTTCCATCAGTGGAATACTGATTGAAGTAAAACAACTTTGGGAGACCCTTCTCACTATAGGACTCATCTCCTAAAGGAGTTTTCCATGTGTGACCTTCATCTTGACCAGAGGATTCTTCCATACATACTTTTTGAGCACAAGAAATCAATTGTTGATTTTTTGCAAAGAGTCTTTGAAGTTTGACATCTCTTTGATTTCTTTGGACCATGTGAATGACAGATTGACTAGGATGACTCAGGATGTGTTTGCAATCAAGATAGTAATATGAGTCAATCTGGGGATCATGGATCTTTTGCTTATGTTAGCATGGAGGACGAGTATCAAAATTCAAGTTAGAAGATGAATTAAACTTGATGATAGACTTGTCAGGAAGATCTTTAACAGATGTGGCCATGGAAAGAGATTTCCTAGGTTGAGGAAGAAAATCAGTGTCAACAACCCACTTCTTTGGAAACTTCAATTCTGACCAAAAAATAGCTTCAGCAGGCAAAATTTGACTCTTCAGCATAGCTCTACTCACCATGCTTTGGCCTTGCGTAGGTGTGTGTTTAACAGTGGGATAAAGATTATTTGTGAACTGATACATGACCTTATACTGAATAGCTAGAGGACAAGATCCATCTATCATGTGTAAACTAGCGGTTTGCAAGAAAATCTTAAATATTTTATTGAAATTGTCTTCCTAGTGGATGGCTATAGGATAGTTTGGGTAAATAGTAGTATACACAGGGCCATCATGTAAGCCAATTTGTAGGGCACACTATAAGCAAGCAGAAAAGGACATATGTCGATTATCAAGCAAACAAGCAAGAACACTAACATTCAAACCATGACGAAAAAGAGGATGTATACCTATAGATATGGCTCCTATATGCAAAAACAAATATTTATTTTGAGACCATAATTGAGCAATAGTTTCATCATTAAAC